>JAZHYW010007813.1:0-213342 GCA_037355805.1 Ixodes ricinus | reverse complement strand
CATTAGCGTATTGCTTATTGGCGCCATGGAGTTCGGTCTTCACGTGTGTAGAGAAGCTGGCAGCGCAGGCGTTCGCCACGAGAACGCACGGAATTCAAACCCCGCCCGCCCAGTTATTTCTTTTAAGAATCCTTGCTCTTCTGGAAGGTTCCAGTTCGATATTGTCTGTTATCGTATCACTCAATAATTGATGAAAAATCAACTTTTTGTTGAAACACTCAACAATATTTTTTTGTTAAATTTGCACGGCTTTCGACTTACAATGTGGTTGGGCTTGTAAAGATTTGTTTAATTTAAATATTTTTTTAAAAACGTAGAAAAGCTTAAAAATTTTAACATATTTGTTATTTTATTAAAAAATATCTAATTGCTCCCGGGACCTAATAGAACTTTTTACGGGCTGCCCTGCAGGTATATAAAGCTAAAAAAATGCTGTAAAACCGCTCAATTAAATATCTCGCAGTAAAATGGAATCCTGAAGTTGCCAAAAAGTGCGTTTTGACGCATAAACAGCTGTTTATTCCACCCTGAGCTGGTCCAAGTAAATATACAAAATTTGGTGGATTTGGAAGAAAAATCAATAATCTTTTGATTCTGAAAGTTTAATCAGAGTAATTTTTGTTTAAAGCGAGAAAACAATTTTGAAGCTGAGCTCTCGCACCACAACCCAGCGTCGCTCCTTAACGCCTCTTCGCCGCACAGCACGCCACCTGCGACGATAGCTACACGATTAGGTCCAAAGAAAGAACGGAGTTTTCTGCCGCTTCCCCTTGTCCGTCTTTCCGGCTGCAAGGAAGAAACGGCGGGTATCGTGTAATAATCGAAGGTGTTGCCAGCGCGTAGCAATAGCACTAGGCCCGTTGTGCCCTTTGTACCCGAGGGCGGCCCGAAACGTGATGCCAGATATACGGGCGGCATCAGTTGACTTGGACTTCTCCTAAAGGGAAACGCGATAATACCGCCGCGAAATCTGGCTGTCACGCATACTGTGGTGAAAAGCGGAACTATTCAGCGACGCAAGAATTTGCCGTTTCAAAGCCGATTTAAACACAAATGAGGCGTGAACCTCAACTACGCGCGTTCGTTAACACCGCATTCCCTTGTCGTATGAGATTGCCCGTTGTGGTTCTCCTTAGGGCCACTGCCTTTGGAGAGTACCACACGTTCGCGGCGAGACGTTCTACCGCGAAGCGAGTTCGTACTCGCGTGGCATGCTGCTCGTCGAGCGCAATGAGACACCAGTCACGTGGGTAACGGTGATACACTCTGTTTATTCACAATACAAAACAAATACAAAAGACATGGCTATAAGCTGGTGAACGCCGTCGGCGTGGAGGTGGTCCACGGCCGAACAGTCGGTCACAAAGGTTACAAAGGACGGGGTAAAACGCTCATCGCGGTGCACCGGACGATTCCCCGATGTCGCCGCCGCCGAAATCCCAGGAAGAAGACCAGCGATCCCGCCGTCCGCTGGTTTTAAGATAACAGCGGAGGCGAACGGGGCCAATCAGGGAGCGACACGTCGATCTCGCTTTGTGCGGGGGTTCGTAATGGAATATCGCCGCAGAGGGAAGAGCAGGAAGCCACTCGCGGTGGTAAGCAGCGCCACCTCTCGCTACCGCCAGCGCGGCCAGCCGCGGCGAGCCGAAACGCTCCACGCGACAGAATGTTGAGGGATCACAATCCCCACACCGTTCACGGGGCTTTTGTGTTGCTGTCTACATCTGTCCTGACGTCGAGAAGAGAGAGTGATTGCGATGTGTACGTAAGAAATAGCTAGCTTACTAGCGGCTGCTCTTACCTGGCAGCGCTATGCATTTGCTGATATCAAGACAGTGGAAGTCCACAGGAGGACACAGCCGCGCAAAACGGTCAAAATAGGAAAAGCCATAAAACAACAAGAGTAGAAAAAAGCCTCTTCACACCACGATGCACCCGACAACTCGATTTCCTGCTTTCTACCTGCGTGCGCACACCGTGACACCGTCGCACGCTTTGCCGGGCTCGACGGTGGCGTGCTGTGCAGAGAAGAGGCGCAAGGAACGACGCCAGCTTGCGGCGCGAAAGCTCAAGTTCAAAATGTTTTTTCCCCTTTAGAACAAAATTAATTTAATTAAACTTTTGAAAAACAAAAGGAAATATACTCTTTTGTCGAAGTCACCATGTTACGTTGTTTTTTTGTTTTTTTGGGGGGGGGGAGGGCCACCTTAAGGCAGAATTGACGGCTCTTTAAACGGCAAAACGCAATTTTGCACAAATTTAGTTTTTTTTTCTGCAAGATATTTAGTTGTACGGCCTGAAACCTTTTTTGTCTACAGTATACCTACAGGGCTGTCAATAAGAGTATTTACAGTCGAATCCAGCAAAGCCATAGTTTGTAACGAAACTAAAAATATGCTAAAATGCTCATACATTCCTTATTTTTTACAACTGCTTCAGAGCATACCAAATTCCATGACCATGATCCTTATTACATAGCAATCCAAATACCGTAAGGATTTTAGGCAAAAATATTCCAGTGTTCCGTAAGAAAATCTTACTTTTCATCAATTATTGAATGACTCGTAGTTCTACCCCCTTTTACTAGTTCAAACCGCCATCACCCCATGAAATTTGTTTTTCGACAAAAAATATGTTAGAGATGCAGCACAAACGTTACGATGAAGAGCCATCAATTTTATTTTAGGAATCAGAGGTGGCCGTGGGACCTTTGGCATGGCATGGAGAAGTCCTCCTGGTCCCTTGATGCCGCCCGTCGTTTAGGCATCGCGTTTCGAGCCGCCCTCGGGTACGAAGGGCACAACGGGTTTGCTATTGCAACGCGCTAGCGGCACCTCCGATTATTACACGATTCCCGCCGTTTCTTCCCTTGCGGCCGGAAAGACGGACGGGTGTATCTCGAAACAACCTATTCTGATTTGAAACCTTCTCGTTAGAACCCATTCGCAAAACGCCCTTCGCGTTTTAACCTTTCGCGTTTCAACCCTTTCTCATTTATACCCGTCTCATTTGAACCCATTCTCATTTGAAACCTTCTCGTTTGAACCCATTCCCAAAACGCCCTCGCGTTTTAACCTTTCGCGTTTCAACCCTTTCTCATTTATACCCGTCTTATTTGAACCCATTCTCATTTGAAACCTTCTCGTTTGAACCCATTCCCAAAACGCCCTTCGCGTTTCGACCCTTTCTCATTTGAACATGTTTTCATTTGAACACCGTATTTCAAATCAATCGCCTAACGCTCGTGGCGCTTTAATCTTTTCTTATTTATGCCCTTCTTGGTTGAGCCCGCTCTCACTTAAATCTTTATTGTTTAATTAAACTCGGTCTCAAAACACGTAAGTGCACGGCGTTTCAACCTTTTTAGAGTGCTCTTGGAATTTCAACCAGTCTCTCTTTTTCTGTGTTAAAAATAAATGAATAAAAATAATGGCGATGTTGGCACTGTTAATAACAGTGCCGGCTACTCCATAGCAATTGGTGTTTGATAAATAAATAACCAGATCTAAAATAAAACAAGCACACAAACAAACAAAAATTCCGCCAGAGTTGCCATTGTACATATTATTACAATTTTACCATGTTCGTCGATCTTATTTTCGTGGACTACCTGTATCAGTATGCACCGATGCGAACACTTAATGTCATGTTCCACACCAAGGCTAACTGGCGATCGCTTACAGCCCGCATCGGCAGCATCACAAAGCAACTGCCGCGGCAGGTCTCTCGCCCGATACTGTGCACCTCGTCACTCACGAAGCGCCACCGCCACCACTCAATTAAATGCACCATCAGCAGGGATGGGCAAACGATCCTCTCCCACCCCCGCATGAATCATTTTAACCCTTTTGCATAGGATACATTGCATTCGAAATATGTTCACAGAAATATTTTGTTTTCCATACCGTCACCTTACAATTAAGCGATTCGCAAAGCATTATGCCATTCAAATCGTATGGCTAATCGTTAGGTGACTGAACGGCTCTTCTCGAGACGCATATATATATATATATAGTAGTACAAAACTTTTTTTTTGCCGCAGAATCAGTCATTGCACCTCAATGCGATCCCATGCTTGGTAAAACTTTATTCTGGAGCTTTGTTCCAATAAAATGGTCATTGGTTAAACTATCTAAGATTACGGCAGCAACAAAACACGGACCATTCAAAGGCCAGAGAATCCCTTCGCCCTCCTTAGAAAGTCGCCATGGGAGATCCTGTCATTGGCAAACTAATCCTACGGCGATTTTTTCTTTAAATGTGCGGGTGTGGGTGTTGCGTAGCTTGAGGGCTTTCCTACTAAGGCACTGATTTTTTTCTTAATTTCAGTCGTGAAACATCGGATGCAAATTATGCTCATCTCGCATGCCCTGTGAGGATATTGAATTATTTACAACCGGTGACGGAGTGATCGTACAGATCTGTACGATCATTGTATATTTTCCTATGTGTCGTCCGCCATGGCGTGGATTGGCATGCACTCTAGATGTCATTCTCCAAGTAGCATTTCAATGCGTAATAAAGCTTCAGGTGCCTCGACTTCATAATGTCATTTGTTCCTTTATTTCGGTTTCCCGTGAGTGTATGCTGAAATTATTGCTTTTCCTTAGCCTGATCATGTACAAGGTTAAATGAGAAAAGTAGTTTTGATAATCGTCAAAAACGAAGTATGTTTTTAGTAAGTTTGAAACTTGTGGGAGAAAGTTTAAAATGAGAAGAAAAGTCTTTGAGAATGGTCAAAACCAGAAAGTATGTTTCGAGAAAATTTGAAAGGAGAAAGGTTAAAATGAGAGAAGTCGTTTGGAGAATGGTCAAAACGCGAAAGTTCGTTTTGACAACGGTTTAAGTGAGAAAGGGAGAAAAGCGAAAGTTGTTTTGCGCAGGGTTCAAATGAGAAGGTGAAAACAAGAAGGTAGAAATGCGAACGGGTTCAAATGAGAACCACCCAGACGGACAAGCGGAAGCGGCAGAAAACTCCTTTCTTTCTTTCGACCTAATCGTGTCAGCTATCGTCGCAGGTGGCGTGCTGTGCGGCGAAGAGGCGTTAAGAAGCGACGCCGGGTTGTTGTGCGAAAGCTCAACTTCAAAATTGTTTTCTCGCTTTAAACAAAATTACTCTGATTAAACTTTCGGAATCGAAAGAATATCGATTGTTCTTCCAAACCCACCATATTTTGTATTTTTACTTGGACCACCTCAGGGTGAAATAAACGGCTGTTTATGCGTCAAAACGCACTTTTTGGCAACTTCAGGATATTTGTTTACTGCGAGATATTTAATTGAGCGGTTTTAAACATTTTTTTATAGATTATATACCTCCAGGGACAGCCGGAAAAAAATTTCTGTTACGTCCCGGGAGCAATTACATATTTTTTAATAAATAAGCAAAAACGTTAAAATTTTAAAAACTTTTTTTTTGTTTTTTTTTAAATATCTAAATTAAACAAAACTTCACAAGCTCAACCACATTGTAAGTCGAAAGCCGTGCAAATTTAAGAAAAAATAGTGTTAGGTGTTTCACTCAAAAGCTGATTTTTCATCAATTATTGAGTGATGCCTAGTTTCACGCTGTTTTTAAAAGCTAAAACCGCGCTCACGTGATCAAAAAAATTTTTCGACAAATATATTTCAGGGCATGGCTACGGATATTGCGGCAAAAGGCCATGATTTTTCTTTTTAGAAATCGGAAGGGGTCGAGCGTTACATCTAGGACGTTTGACATGGAATGACCCAATACACACTAAAACGTATTACATTTGGTGCATATTAACAAAGTGAAACAGTAAAAAAGAAAACGTGCAACTTACGTGTTCTGTTTTGAAACTCCACGTGCGACTGAGCCGACATTGTCGGTGCGTCGGCTCCAAGGAGGTTATAATGGGCAGGAGGTGGCGTCCCTATCCCCAATGCATGGAGCGAAGTGTAACGGAAGTAGGCGTGGCCACGAGCCGCGACGAACATTTCTTGACCAATGGGAAGCCTAGTGAGTGGGCGCCGCCATTAATTTCGGTGCAAACAACCCTCGTTGCCATGGCATTTCCGTGGCAACGCGATTGTGTGCACCGAAAGTAATGGCGGCACCCACTGTTATTTGAAACAGCGCTTAACGGGAGACTTTTAAACCGGTATGGTCGGAATTGGATGAGATTATTATAAACGAACGCCTGGTTGCCCAGCAGAAAGTAAGTGACTAGAGTTGAGACGCTCTAGACGACGCACCGACTGAATCGGTGTCGAACAGGCGAGATTTCGAGCCCAACACTTGCCTGACCAGTAGGACTAGGAAGTCGGCGTGTAGCGGACGCTCTCGACACCGCGCGACCGCGCCTGGAGCGTCGTCTCGAACGAGTCGTCGTAGCGCGGCTTTGGAAAGCGATCGCGAGTCAGTCATCGTAGGCACGAACGCTGAGAAGGATCGTAGGCACGAACGCTGAGAAGGCGCTGTGGTGTGTGTCGTGCTGAGAAGGGCATCGCGGGTTGAGAAAGCCGTACAAATTCTGCTTCGAGAAGATGTTGGTTTCACTCCGCCGTGATGAGTATTCGGGTTCGCATCGAAACATCTTTTGGTGCGCCGATCGAATCGAAAGCCAGCCGCGACAGCGAGCAGACGAAGCAGACCGCAGGCACGGAGCAGACGTAGCCTAAGCCTAACGACCGAGCGGAGAGCAGACGATGGGAGCATGGTTGAATTTAGTTTGGATGAGAGAGCGTCGGTGCGCGGGGCAGTCTGGGATTGGGTTGTTCTTCCGGCGTCGCTGGGTATGACGTCATGCCGGGTCCTGCCTATTTAAACGTCCTTGGTCGGCTCAGAAGCTCTGGACGAGAACTAGGTCAGTGCCGACGACGCGCCCTAACATCACTGTTGCCAATAGGGATGTCGCGAACCACCCTAGGTTCGATTTCGAAAGGTTTTCGATATTTTCGAAGCGAACGGAAGTTCGCATTCGAAAAATTCGATATTTTCGTACCGACCGAAGTTCGACTTCGAAAAATTCGCAACTTTCGATCACAATAGAGTTTCGAATTCCAGAAAAGTTCGAAACTTTCACGGTTTCTAAAATTTCGGGTTCAGATATTTCGAATATTCTTTTACTTGAGGTTCCGATAAATTCGAAGATTTCGAATTTTCCAAACTTCAAAATTCGAGATATTCGAAAAATTTAAATATCTTGGGATCTGAAATTCGAAAAATTCGAAGATTTCGAAATTCTTTGGATATAAAATTCGAAAAATTCGAACGCTTCGAATTTTTTTTAGACATAAAGTTCGAACAATTCGAAGATTTCGAATTTTCTTCTACATAAAGTTCGAAAAGTTCTGAAAGTTTCGATTCCCTTTCAAACTAATTTAAAAAAAAAAAAAAACTTCGAAGATTTAGAGTTTTTTTTCAAGTCCAAGTATTCAACGTTCCAAGTCCGGTTTTAATGTTCCTCCACAGTTTCAGTTTCAAATAACGTTTTGACGACTCACTGGTTTTCACGAAATCAGGTTTAGAAAAGTTAGGGTGTGATATTTAGACTCCGCGAAGTTGGTCAGGCAATTAAATGAGACGACGAGTGTCCCGGATGTACTGGAATATTTGCCAGTGCAGTGTGACGTGTGACCATAGATCAGTAATTGTGACCACCAGCCCAGGGGGAGGGGGTCTTTAAGTACATCGCGCATTAGTGATCACACGAACGCACTGTTTTACGATACTCACCCAGTTCAGAAAACGGCCAGGGGCGGGCAGGAGGTTGAGGCTCGAGAAAAACCTTAGAGCGACCTGGAAAACTACCTACCCACCCCTTGCACGCCGGTAGTAATCCGATCGAACGCCGCCCGAGTGACGCTGGCATATAGTAATTTAAGTTTGTAATTGTCCTGAGGTTTACTTTCCGGGACGGAGGAAACGCCTCTACAAAAGCACGAAAGCCGACACAACTGGAGGTCGAGGAGCGTTCTACCATACAAGTGGCGTCGGAAGAGGAAAAACGGGGGAGGGGGAGCTCTGCGCCCTTCGCCTCCTTCCAGATATTTCGGACTGCTAAAAAGACAATACGGGGAAAGAGGGCGTGGTCGAGCTTATTTTAATCTGAAATTATTTATGTGTATGTATAACTACTGTCGCTCTTCACTGCATAAAAAATCTCGTAGACGCCGTAGGTGGTCATTGTCGGAAACACGTCGTCAGAAGGCACTACTTGTCAAATGCTTAGAGGTGCCGAAGTTCAAAGCTATGTCTTTTAGACCTCAATAACTGTGCCATTGGTAAAAAGATAAACATAACAATAAATGCGGGGACAAAAAGCTGGAGAAAAAAAAAAGAAAAGAAACTATAAAGATCCCACCGGAAGTGTTGTATTCTTGCATATTCAGAAGCTCAGAACTTCGAAACAAGTTTCTCCTACTCAAATGTGGACAGGCTAAAGAACACTTCCCAAAAACGTAAAGCCAAAAAAAAAATTAATAACTTTTGAATTTGATTAATATTAGAAATCTTCCCCGACTTAATTTATTCATGCTTACTGATTACGAGCTGAACGTTAGGAAAAGCGACGAAGAGAGAAGATACACACTGCTGGTGTATCTTTCCAGCAGTGTGTTTTTTTCTCTCTTCGTCGCTTTTCCTAACGTTCAGCTGGTAATCAGTAAGCATGAATAACCAACCGGCTCACCTACAGGCCATCATTAATTTATTCCTCAACGTGAAAAAACAATAAATACATTATTTTATGTATTCTGCAGATGGCAATCATATGTACTGTATGTGGTGTTAATTTAAATGCGATACCTCAAGCAACTTAGACGAAAAACAAAATACCAAGTTTGAGAGCATAATTGCCCGTAGATAAATGTTTGGACATTTCTTCAAAACTCATCTTGAGTAACAATAATCACATCTTGAGACGACACTTAGCTATACATAAATCATTCTTAAAAAGTTTAACATCTCAACCGTAAATAGCTTCGGCTTTAGCCCGCTTCAAATATGGCACAAACGACAATCGTCAAAAACCCGTCGTCCTCCGTCGCTCCTTCGAGGAATTTATTTCTTTAAAACTGAAGCGTGCCAGAACATTGTAATAAACGGCATTGTCTTTCGTAAGGAACGCAGCACCGCATGTAAAAATCTGAGAGAAAAAAATTACGAGATGTACACTCACTACTTGAATTGAAATCGAAACCTTCCGCCGGTCTTTCGAAGTTCGACGAACGTCGAACTATTACCCTAAAAGTTCGAAGTTCGTCGAAGTTTGCGAAGTTTTCAGGACTCGATAGTTCGAAACTTTTCCGATTTCTCTCGATAAATAAGTTCGAAAAGTTCAAAAATTCTCGAATTCCATGCGTATGGAAGTTCGAAAGTTCGGAAAGCTTCGAACTTTTAGTGCAAGAAATTCGAAAGTTCGAAAATCATCGAATTTTTTGGTCTATCAAGTTCGAAAGTTCGACAAACATCGAATTTTGCAGCGTAATAAGTTCGAAAGTAATCGAAATGTCTTAGCGTAATAAGTTCTGACGGTTCGAAAAGCGTCGAACTTCTTAGCTTAGCAGTTCGAAAATTCGACTTCCGTCAGAATTTTACGATATAGAAAGTTCGAAAATTCGAAATATTTCAGACCTTTCGAACTCGCTTGATTCGATCATCGAAACTTCGGTTCGAAAAAGTCTCGCGGCATCCCTAGCTGCCATAGCTGCTTCAGCCGGCAGTTTCGGTTTCGCCGTGCCGCCGGAACGATACTTGGATTCGCGATATCTACAAAACTATACACACTACCGGAAAACAAATTATATCTCGTGATTCAGGGTCGCCGACTTGGACTAAACAGATCATAACCCCGAAATTGTAAAAATGGAGTGGAGTTGCCCTTTGAAGTGTGCTCCTGTATTTTTTTAAAATAAGATTTCCTGATTTTTCTGCCGACAGCGCAGAAACGCTAGTCCAGACTGGTGTATCTGGGCTGCCGGCATAACATAGGTCACATCTAAACAAAGAAATAACAGCAAAAATTACGTTTCCATACCCTATTAATGCGTGGCCTGCGATATGCGTCCATCGGGACCGCCAACAGGGACCGCCGATGTGCGCGTCTGTGCCCCGACGTTCCCGGGCGGCCCGAATGCATGGGACTTTTTCCCGTAGAATATATTACTATATATTATATTATTTTATAATTATATATTTTAAATTAATACTATTATATTTACTCTATGCTGCGATGAAGAATGTGAAGACGAGCGGACGCAGGGATGACCGTATGAAACTATTTTCTACGACTAAACAGTTCCGTTAAATCATTCCAAGAAGATACTGACTGTGAGCAAGACTGATTGTTGGGCTAGTTGATTGTTGGTACTGAATAAACGTGTATGCGCAAACACGAAGGACACGAAGCTTGTCCTTCTCCACTCCTTTGTGGTCATCCTCTGTGTTTGTGCATACAAATTTGCTCAGTACTCATTACAAATATCCAAACACTATAATTGTTCCACTAAATACTATGCACAATAATATTTCCATTTATACTAAGCGCAACAATGGTTGTATTAGAATACTAAGCACCATAATTCTTGGACTAAATACCAAGCACTTATATTATTATTGTGTTAATACTGAGCATTGTAATGGATCTATTCAGCATCTAAGCACTATTGATGTTATCTTATATGGTTACGTAGCTCTCCTGGGAAACGCGCCAACAACAAGGAGCGTTGACCTGGAAAATGAAAGGCACACCTGCCACTATAGGCTTTGTTATCAGGAGATAAAAACCAGTGACCCTGCAGAGATCATCCATTTCAACGAGCGCTTGCTACACCACGAGTTCTCAGTGATAAGGTATCTCTGTGAGGAAATTCTTGTTGTTCCTACCTCAGCGTTCCACTGCTACAACTATTTTCTTATTTTTTATTTTTTTATTTTCTTTTCAAGTAATAAAATTATATAATTATTATTATATCATTATTATTTAACTAAAATACTTTTATTCAGTGTAACATGCTGACTGTGTGTGTTTTTTGTTTATTGCTGAGATCACGTAAGGCTCGGCGAAATTCTTTTGGCAGGAAAATAACGGAGTTAGTAAACAGGTGACCAAACCCATCCCTATTATATAGTCCAAGTTCAACAGAGGTGTCCGCTATACTCCGTTGTGTTCTGTCTTTCTTAAGCCACTCTACATCAATGTGAAGAAGAGTCGGACATATTTGTCTTTTATTATATGTGTAAAGTCAAATGTTTGTCGCAGGCACAGAATATTATAGATCTCTTCACTAATCGCGTGAGAGTCTTAGGAGACATCCAACTCACGAGAAGTGCTGTGTCCAAAAGGTATCCACGCTAGCTAGGCTCCGTGTTTTCGGATCAAATCCGAAAAGCTCCGAAAAGCACCCGCCGGTAAAATTTTTGTTAATTCGGATTTATCCGATGGGCTCCGACAGCTATGTCCCCACCCCCCCCCCTCCACACACACAGCACAGCAAAGCATTTTTTCTTTTGCAATTTGTTGCTGCACCCAGAATTAATGGTCCTGAGGAAAATAACACCATGATTATCTTTCCAAGCCTCTCGAACCGTTGTCAAAAGGAGGTGCTTACGTCTTGGTCTCGTCAAGAGTTGGTTCAGGGAAATATGTCATCGTACCATTCGTGTCACGACAAAATCCACTCTTTGGTTTCCAGTTTGGGCCATGGGATTTGGGATTTAGAGAAAGGAGGAGGGTATGTTTCTGGGGTAACTGTGAAAGCTATCACCATAGAGATTGTATAAAATAGGGAAGAGGGGAAGTTGAAACTTCTATTACATCCCGAACCACTCCACCTGCGCGGCCGCGGGATTGATTGATGGGATGACAACGAGCTGCCCTGCGCCTCCGGCAGTTTATTGATTTTAAGGTATCGACGTTTACCGATGCCACACTTGTGTGCGAATTTTGTTGTGCGACAATCAGTATTACCAATAGACACCAACGCCAAATTCAACTCGAATAGGGAATCTCAATCTGATGACCAAGCGTGTTTTATTTTTTATCTGGCATACGTTTGCATCCGGTCATTATGTATTTTGTTTTAATAGGAAACACTGCGAATTTGATTTCCGAATTTCGGAGGTTGGGAATTTACAAAAATGAACCCGATAAACACCGAATTTTTGCTAAAATATAAACTCCGAAAAACACCCTGCGAATTTCACGAAAAATAAACTCCGAAAACACGGAGCCCTAGCTATAACATGGGCGAGCTTTCTCGTACCTTAGCATTAACCTGGAGCCTGGCTCCCACTGTCCTCGAGAGAGTGCAATGATATACGGAGACTGGTATGCATGGGAGCGTACACAATTGTTGAAGCAGTCGTTGGGCACAACTGGTCGAGAAAGTCACTGATTTTCACGTGTCCAAACTGGAGCTCTTTTTTTGTTTTTTCATTTCTGCAGTAGGTATTTTTCGTTTCGCTCCATTCTTTGCAGACAAATCGGTACTAAAAGCTTCATGCTTTTTTGTGTTTATTTTCATTGACTACATCGAATATTGGTCGAAAAATTTTCAAATCCGCATGACAAAAACTAGGGAGATAATCTCTGCCGTTTCTGAGTCCTTACTTCGTATCATTTGTGTTTACGGCGGAGTACCAAAGTAATTTTTTCAGCAAGCCGTCTTTCTTCATTGTTTAGCGAAATACAAATTAAGAAGTACGATTATGAGGGGCGTTGGATTTACATTCATACGTATTTTTGAAGCTATGAAATTTGTGTGGGTCCCGTCTTTACCATGTATTTTCAGGCTCGGCTGGACATTAGGTCAAACGGCCAGACCGTCATGATAATGTCGGCTAATTAACTAATACTGGTCAATCAACCTTTTTCAGAGTTGGTTTTATGGGTCATGTTGCGATATCGGCGTATTGACGGCTGCAACGACCTGAAGCCGAAACCACCCTTGAAACAGTTTTCTAAAGCCGATAGGCTTCGGAATATTCGTCAATCAGGTATCGCGTCTTTTTCTATTTGATGACTAAACTGTGCACAAGGAGAACGCCAAAAGAGTCCCGTTTGAGGTGGATGCGTAGAAGAGACGACGGAGCGTCTTTCGGGAGCGTCGTGATTATCTTCCGGTAGCGCGACGTCGTCGCGTTCGCCAAGGTCCAGCGTCACCTAGAATAATCAAAGGCTGTGAACAGCCTCTTCTGCCCATGTAACGCCGTTACACTCGGATGGTAGTAATTTGAGACTGGGCCCGGAGCCCGACGCCGAGTGTCCTTGGAGGCGTTCGTTGGACAGGAGGCCAAGCCGAACACTGACGTGAGCACTTGGAGTCCATTCTGTGGACTGCACTGGATGCCACCATGGTGACGTCGAAATGCTAGTGCACGGGCTTTAATTATTCTAGGTGTTTCTTTGCAAAGACAAGCTGCTGGAATAATGTCGTGGAATGCGAAACGACCACGTCGCACTAGAATCACCTGGAATTTCTGTCCCAAGGCAATAGGGCTGTCAAAGCAAGTTGCGCGTACAGAGAGGTCCTTAGCTGCACGCCAAAAAGAATGCTAGCTGCTGGGGCGGTAAAAACTTTTACACTGTTAGCCGGTGACAGTCAAGAACAGAGGTGGAGCTCCTCCCACCCCTTCTGCTTCCAGCGGAGAGAACGGTGGAGAGGGGAGGTCGCCTCCTCTCAATCGTTCGCAATACTGAAGTGGAAAGAGGTGGGAGGAGCTTGCACCTCGTTCTGACCCGTCCCCGACTCTGCATACTAAATACCCCCGCCGTAGAAACGTTTTTCCTAAAGCGCTGTTCCTTTCTTGTGAGAGTAATGTTCTTCGTTTAGTGAACCGAGCTGCGGATCGGGTCTTCCTTGATTCTCAGTATCCGATCCCGCTCACGCTCGGACAATGTCCTGCCGTCCATATCACGTGTGAATCAGCTGCAAGTAGAAACGATCATTCTCCATATTGTTGAGCTGGACTCACTGGAGCGAAAAATAAAATCGGGAATGTTTCCCGGCGGCGTTCCGCTACGTATGGTGTAAGAAAAGGTGTGCTGCGCCACGCGCAGGCGAATCGCTGCCGCCGGGCGAACTTCGTCGGTTCCTTCTCCGCATATTGACTCCATGGAGTTCGGTCTTCACGTGTGAGGGCTGGCAGCGCACGCGTTCGCCACGAGAAGGCACGGGATTCTAAGTACCCCGCCTTCAATTCATTCTTTTAATGAGTCCTTGCTCTTCTGAAGGTTCCGGTTCAATATTGTCTGTTATCCCTGTGTTCTGCTTTAGTACGTTCCCGATAGCAGCGTCTGATAAAGAAGCCTGTGGCGCACTGCTTCCCGTCAATCGTACAGCGTTTGACGCGTTGTTTTGTTTTGATGTTTTCAAAACCAAACTTTTTATTTAATTTAAAATGCAATTATTCAATTGAGGGGGCAAATGCTGTGAAGATCGCTTAACTCGGTTTTAGTTCTTGATTTCCTTGGGTGGTCTTTTTTGTTTTGTTCCAGTATTGTCATATCTTCTTTTGACACAAACGACCCCTATCACCATATATGCCAGCAGAGGTCAGTCTGACCTCACAGGCTGCTGCTCAATCAGGTCATTACACGAACATCTGACGAGGACGAATATTGGGCACATCTCTCAGACGCGTGGTAGCCTCTCCCCGTTCAGCTAATAGTTTCTCACATTGTCTTCTTTAGACTCCACAGCGATAGTCACTCAATATGACTATCGCAACAACATGTGTTGTTTGCTCAACTTGTTTTCTGAAATTCTCAACCAAATAAAGTAAGGTGGATGCCAGATACAACTCTTCGCTGTAACAGATTTGAAGGTGCGTTTGACCAGGGTCTCCGGGGCTTTCATCGCAGATTACCGTGGCTACACGTCGCTGACTTTCCAAGAAACGTAGCTGAGGTGGTTCCGCCTCCACCTAGATATCTTTCCTTCGGCCACCGCGGTTGCTTTAGGCATTTTCTTTCTTTTCTTTATCCACTTCTGTACCCGCTACCGAAGATAACTAAGGAAGTAGAGTTACTCTTTAGCTTGTCAAAGGTAGCGGATTGTTGAGATTCACTACTGCCCGGCAAACGTGACGAAATATCGTTACCGTTGCTTCAGCAAAATAAGCAGCGTCATTTTTACTTTACCTTAGATTTCATGATTGGGCAGCGATAAGTCGCACTCACAAACTTCGACAGCAGTTAAGCTTTTGAAAAGCTATTTGACTATATTTTTATCCTTCGTTTATCAAGTTAGTAGTATGAAGCGCAGTCCCGATGGAGCGTTGCGCTCTTTGAAGAAACCGTAACATGACTAATTTTGTCAAAATTAACAAGTAACGAGTAGCGGAATTTCATGAGAAATGCCATAAAATAGTAACGAAATTAGCTTGTATAGCATTTCGGAATCTTACGTGTACGCTAGTATGTTACTGAACAACGCAATGCGTTGCTTCAACACTGACAGTTTCACCTAATTAAAGAGAGCTCCGCGAATTTTCTCTGAGTGGTTCTTTCAGCTTCCAAACAAATAACAATCCCGGAATAGTCGTACTCACTCTTCCCGGCAGGATATTAATGATCTTTGAATTCATCGTAGTTTTTGAGAAAACGGCAGCTGAACGTGATGCCAAAAACATCAGTCCAGTGTCCCCGCGCCTTCCAGGGGCGTGACGCCCCGTGCTGTATTTCTTTCGGGTCGAGAGAGCTGTCTAATAAAGGTAGCATGTCGGCCATTTGCGTTTTTTGTTTCGTTTTCTCGCTCTGCCAGGTACTTTCTAAAGCATTCATCGTCCACCATCAAACTATATGCAATCACCAGGAAGGGTGCTCTGCCGAAATTGCAACTTCTGTCGTCACGCATTCAGTGTGGCAAGGAGAGCGGTGTGAGTTCGAAGAAGCAATCAGGACCAACAATTAGAATTGAAAACCTCGCAAAAAAAGAGAACATGTTGACCCCTAATTTGGGTCGATCGGTTCAGCCGTGTCTAATAATCAAGGTGTAAAACCAATTTTGAAGCAAATCAGCGATCATCAAAAATTTCGTTGAAGTCCAGTCAACGCTACGGGACAAGCAGCACCAAAAGCGCAGTCGTGGCGTTCTCTGTCTTTCTGTGCCCATTGATCCGCCAACTTATTCAATCAAGGCAAAAAAAAAAACACTCCGTGACGTCGCGTGTTTTTTTTAATTTGTTTCTTAGTTTTACAGGCCTTGGCAGCGCTACGACCTAAGGTGTACTTGAGTACTTGTCGAGCATCTTTCCGAAACCCTTCGGCCCTCGCCCAAAGAGGGGATACGCCGAAGATTTTAGGTCAACCATCCAGGCTCAGCCCCTCTCGTTCTTCTACCTTCCTTTTTTTCCATGTGAATGAAGGAGGCCATTTTGCCCTGATGGCCTCCGTCGTTTGTTTCCTTGTCGTCAGGGGGTAAAGATGAGTGAGGAGGAATGGCGAATCCCGATGCGCTGACATCTGGAGTCTCGAATGAAAGATGCCGAAAGAGCGCGACACAATACGAGAGAAGAAACCAATGTTGACAGCTGAAGAACAACAGTCGCCATGGCAAGCGCGAATACTGAGAAGTATCAAGCAAGTACTCGGTGACAACATAATTATCCTTGTATTCTAAATGTTTAGATATTTCTTACGCAAATAAAGAAGTAATGGAGTCGTTACACTTTATTAACTTCCCTTCCGACAGAATTTTGGATTCGCTACAAGCCCCGAAATCTCAGAAATGTGGTGGTTACGCGGTTTAGTTTTTCCGGGGCGTGTCCAACCGCAGAAAACCATCACATCCATAGCGCGAAGCTGCTTATCTGCTTTAGTTTCGCGTTTTCGCGATGCCATACACCTATAGAGTAGATGTTAGCAAAGCAGTAAAGAGTAGGACTACTCCCATAGGCCCCAGTGGCCGAGATAGATGCAAGGACATGAAGGACACCTAGCAGTCGGTAGAGGCGCTAAATTAGTTTCTTCGGTTTCGGAGATTAATGTTAGTTTCGAATCCTACTTTTCAGCTTTTGCTTAACTTCGCCTTCCGAGCTTTCTTTATTATTTATTTTTAGACATTTATCCCTTTACTTTTCAGTTACTTTGAAGAGCACCCTTTAAGGCCGATGACGGCCTTTTAAGGGTTAGCGGGGGTCACATTTTTTTTCTCTCTTTTGTTTTTTGTAGAACGTTGTTTTTTTACGAACACACTCTGTTTGCCAAAAATGAGTACAATGGATGTTATTTCCAACTATCGTTTATCTTTTCCAATCAAAAACACAGCTTCAGTCCTAAAAGAATACTTTATTCACATGTTCACAGCAAGAACTACATGCCGTGTCCACTTCGACCCGGTCTTGTTGGGAGAAGCTGTGTACAATCCGTGCCCAGGAAAATAACAGAAAATACAAGAGAGTGATTCAAAAGAAGTTTATTGTTGGATCTATAAGTGTACAGGCAAACAAGCAGCATCGCTTGTGCTACCTCACGAATACCGGTATGCAGAAGCAGGGGAAAGCTTGGGCATTTTTACGTGATAGCTAAAGGGTGTGGGGGCGGCCGGCAGAATGTCTTTAGTCACGGCGCGTAACAACATTAGGACGCGGACGCGCGGCGTCCGGTATTTGGCTCTCTCGCGTTCTAACGGGTTCGACGAGTGCAATGGAGACATAGGCAGCTAGCTATCGTGTTCTCATCTCCCTCAGTTGCTCGGTGCATAATATAGTTCTTTTATCACCACGAGCGATCTCCTTCGCCGTTTAACGGACAGCGTTCCGCCGCGTTTCCCAACACGTTGACCCTGCGCACCTGCCTCTCTTTCTGCAAGCGGTGCAACAGCAGAGCACCTATCGCTGCCGATGCCGAGAACGGCAGACCGCCGGGCACAGATCGTGGGCGGTATCGTTAGTGCAATAGTCCCATACAGCCGAAATCAATGAAGTAATCCAACTGCTCCGTGCTCAAGTTCTAATACCCCGTACGCTCCACACCACTTCACACTGCGTTGTAGTCACCTAGGCAAGTGCGCGCATATAACGCGTGCAAATACCGATACGTGAACGAGATATCTCTCTTCATGGCAACTCAGGCAAACAACAAATAAAACAACCTTACCACTGAAAAAGGACCCCCCCCCCCCCCCGGTCAAGAGAGCAGTGGGAGAGGGAGAAATGAGGAAGGTGGCGAGGAGAATTTTCTTACCCTGCGGGTAAACCTTTGTAGGTCGGGGGAAATTTTGAGGTGTATTACTAAACTTCACGCGTGATACATCGATACAGAAATTGTGTAAAATATAATATGAAGGATGCTTCGTAATTTAGTGTCTCAGAATTTTAATTAGCTGACCATATCCCGTTTTTACAACAGGATGCAGTAATCCCATATTAAACATTATTTTGCTATTTTGAAATATACTTCCTATGTACAGTTCGTTGCTTTTTTAATTTATTATATCTAACCGACGGTGCACGCAAAGTATCTTAAACTTTGGGACTCAATTTCCCTCTGTGGACCTTGCGGTCTTCACAGGAGGAAAAAAAATACAAAATGCACAAAACAAGAAATTCAATTATGCACTCACCGCGTGAAGCGAGCGCAAGTGTAGGTTTTAGCTACCACGTATTTCATTAACTGAAAGTATTTCTTCAACATATTAAATCAATGTTTAATATATTTTAGAACGACTTTGTTTTAAACTAGTTCTGGAAAAGCGTCATGACACTCCTTCAAAACAACAAAAACAAATATAATCTGCAGTTACTTCACTTACTATGTTTATATATTTCCAATCACACTCACTAGTCGGAGAAGGAGCAGACAAAACCTGTATCTACTTCTTTATTGTATAGAAATCGACGCACTAAAGGCCGAACATACATGAGTGATCGTTATCTATAAGAATTATTAAAACTGAACTTGAGTCCTGTAAATTAGTGTTGTGCGAATTGTGTAATATTACCTCCAACTAAATTTCAATCATATAGTGTCGAGAAATGGCTAAACATTGGAATGTCAAATTTAAAATAAATACCAAAAAATAGTATTCTAAATATTTCCTAGGCTAAACAAGAAACCGCAGATTTGAGAAAAAATATCTACTTGTTTATTCTCCCGCAGGACACGCGGAAAGAAGACAGGCCAGCATAAGTAAAAAAAGGTGTTAACGATAACAGTTAGATGACAAAATTAAGACACACCTGAAGAATCTGTTCACCCATCCTCGTGTGGATACGCAGCTAACCTATTGGATGAATGGACGGACATGAGTGAACCGTTTGAATAGAGCGACGTCTCGCGTCACCAAGCCCCGGCATTCCGCTCCAAGCCGCGGTGAGCAATTGTTAGCGGAAAAGGCCGTTGAATTATTGTTGTTATCTGTATTTTTATACTAGTTTCTTATATGATGAACATGATAACCGATAAGTTTTTTTATAGGAAACAGAGCTGGATGCAGGTGACGCAGGAACTTTGATTTTAAAATATCGACGTACGCGGTTTTCGGATTTTTGTCGAGCGCATCCAAGAGGCTGAGATCATAACAGCTTTGATTTGAGAACACGAAAGAGAAGTAATTTCTACAGATATTGTATGGTAGTGAAAGGTGCTGAATCCAGGCTTGATTTAGATCCAACACTGGTGTGGCTGATGACTATATTTTACCACATGAAAAGCGCTCCTGAATAAAACAGATTTATTGTCAAGAGTACAAATATTTGATAAATCGAATCATTCGAAAACTCGAATATTAGGAATTTGAAATTGAAATTGAAATATTGTAAAGCATTATTCGATTCGTACTCGAAACTGAATATATTTCAGTTTCGAGTACGAACTTACGAGTAGTTTCGATTCGTACTCGAAAATATTTCTCCTGTTATTTCTGAAATAAAAACTAAACAAAAGATGATGCTTCCTGCTGCTTTTATTTTATTTAATTCCACGCATACAAAGGACCACAGGAAGAAATGACATAATCACCCTGTAGTCAGCACGCGCAGAACGTGCCCACCACCACCTGTGACATGCATGAGCATCACTATTTTGGACTCGACGCAGTTGTTGTTGTAGCCTCCTTGATTTGTTTATCACATTTGGCCTTATCGTACATCATAACCTGTGGATATCCACACGATGCTATGAAGGCATAGCGGCAGGCGGTGGGAAGGCTTTTAAATAGGGCGTCTGCATACTTTTGTGACTGATTTCTTTTTCCTCGTTGTTTTTCATCTCAGCATTGGCTTTATTTCCATCGCCATTAAGTCCTTCAGCACTTGTTCCTTTCTGGTGCTTCCGCATCAATCGACTGTGTTAAATTGGCGGCGTTTTTCAGCACATCTGCCAACAGTGATTGGTTTAGCCAGAAGTCGCATCCTGAAAACAAGTGTGGAGATTTTTCAGTGTAATTCTTCAAAGTATTATTTTTGGTGTAGAGACATAAACACTTCCAGTTCTCATAAGTCATTTACACTATGTTCTGTTTCGCCACCTTGCGCTTCAGATACACAAGCCCATGGGGTCTCACTGCTTCGTTATTGTAGTATGTAAGCCTCCACGGTAGCTCCGAGGCAAAGCTCCGGCCCACGGATTCCTAGGTAGCGGGTTCGAATCACGGCCGAGGTACCCACAATCTGACGGAAGTGTATGACGAAGGAGGCGCCGTGGGATCGAGGTTTCCGTTCTACGTCAAAAGACCCCCACGTGGGTGATATTATCAGTGCTTCGCTAGGGCGTGCTAGATGCCCTTCATTGTTTTGCCACTCAAAACCCACACATTTGACTTTGATTGTGTCTTGTGAAACCTGTATGCTCTAAATACTTAAGATAATTTTACTCAAAGCTTTAGGAGCCTTCTATCTATTTACCTCTAATGGCACTAAATTAATGATTTGAGAGTGTACTACGGTTTGTCCTAATAGCGGGAAGTTAAGGTACTTCCTATTTCGTTGCATGAAATCCTCTCACTTGACTATTTTTATTGAATCAATTTTAACTAACCTTACTTGTAACAGTTTCTATAAAAACTATACAGAGTATTTTATTTTAATTAAAACAAATGTATTTTCAAAGAAGCCGTAAAACGTTTTCTTGCCGACAATATAAGCTTAAACAGTCCTTCCTGCTTGTTCACCGTACTTACCAGTTTTTGAAAGAGTTTTGGTTCGAATAAGGAATGGAAAGCGAAGTTGAGGGCCCATACTTGGGGCTTTGGATAAATTGCAAGATTATAAAACTAATGGTGTTCACAGACGCAGAAAAGAGTTGGATCGTTTGATTAAGCGGATTTTGTCCACGGAAGCACACCAGAGCGGTCTGTGCAGGTGAGTAATACAGCCAGGGAGACATAATATAGAGGACTAATAGTCACAAGAAGTCTGATAATTAACCAAAATGTGTAAATTACCTTCACTTCTATTTTTTATAAATAAACATAAGCTCTCAACTAGAAACTTGTTGGGCGTCATAAAACCCACTAAATCAGGGAGTTTTAAACAACATAAAGCACGTGGAAGCCTGGGGACGACATAAAGTTACCACTCGTGACATCAGGCGCACGGTCTGCGGCGAGAAAACGCGGATGATAATCTCATCAACTCATTTAAAGTACCGCCAGCCTCGCGACTGTGTCACGAGGGTAACTTTATTGCACCCTCACTTTTCTCACGTGCATTAAGTTGTTTTTTATTTATTTATTTAGTAGATTTTAACGATGCTCAGCAAGGTTCTAATTGGAACCATGTTCGTGTTCACTACACAAAAATATATTTAACGAGCTTTAGTTAATGTTTCTGACGTGTTGTGACAATTAGTATCCTACATTATGTGCCCCAGAACATATAACGCACCTGCACAGACCAGGTTAGGGTACCTCTTTCACGGCCTTTTGTTAATAAACCTGTTCGATTACTTGTAAAATTAGACATCCTCTATAGTGGGGATCTGCAACCCCGGCTCCGCGCGCCAAATCTGGCCCGCAGAGGCCTTTACCGACAATGCCACGCAAACACGCTTGAATGAGCCAGAATGAGCGGAGCTTATATTGAGCTATCGCGTTCCACTCTTAAAGGCGAAGCTTAGGCATCCTCATGTATTCTGTTATGTTCTACTATTAAAGAAATAGACTTTTTTATGAAAAAGTGTTTAGGGTAGTATTTCTATGTCTTGTGATTTGACAAGAGCGTGAAAACAACTAAGAAGCGAGAGTAAAGCATCTGAAATTCACTCTAATGCTCCAAAACTCGGTGAAGTGAAATTCGATGAAACAACGTCAAGCGATTCCATGACACGACGCTCGATGAATCGGCACTTGATGAAATGTCCACTTATTCGTTGAAACGGCATTCGATAAAACGGCGTTCGGTGAAATGTCCGATACCCTTTCCTGGGTCCCAATTATTGTGGAATGTAAAAAAACAAAACAAAAAGAACTGAAATATCGAATTTAAAAAATAAAGTATATGGATTCATCCTTCTTATATCCTTTTGTTTTAAGCTAACTTTAAATTGTGAATTTAAATTCTTATTCAAAATTATTTAGTTGTTTTTTTATTTATTTTTTACTTATTTGTTTTCCGGCCCTCGAGACAGCAACAAAACCCCGATCCGGTTCCTTTGCCAGAAGGTTTGGAGACTCCTGCTGTAAAGCGCCCTACACTTTGTTTCACTTTAAGTCCAGACGCAGCTCACGCTGCGAGCTGATGGGACCAATCAGGCAGCATCAAAAGTGCTCTATCATGGTGTTCGCCATGTTTCTGCAACTGTCCTATCATCACTAAACAAATCATGAACTAAAAAGCCCAGTGACTTGGGCTTTTTAAGCTGCTTGATTGCTCCCATTACCTCGTAGCGTCGGCTGCGTTTGGACTTAAGCTGAAAGTAGCGACGAAAACTAAAACAATTAATCATTTTCTGTATCACATATATTTAAATACTTTCCTAACCTCCCTTCGCTCTATTCACTCAAAATAAATAAACTCCATCATGACGTATTGGTCTGTAGAAAATTAAACAGTTGAATAGCTAGAGTGTGGAATATACTTAAATAAAAACACCTGATTATCTGAGCTAACGAAGAATTCGAAGTTTAAATACTCTTTTACATTTTATAATTCCTAGTCTTAATGAGAGCACTTAAAATACCGGCCTGCAAGACTGCCTGACGTAAAACGCTTCTTATCATTTATATTCATATGCCTTGTATATTTTGTTTTGTTTTGTTTCTCAATAAACACTTAAAACTTTAACAAACGAAAAACAGCGAATTCAAAATGCTGCTATTAAACTTTTGTGTGTAGTGAGAGGAAAATAATGAGGAAGGCGAAATGAACGACATTTGGTTGTTGTTGTTTTTCTCAGTACCTATACTTAGTTCACCATTCCCTTTCGCTCGAGGCCCAAGCTCACAGCCGTCCCGATTAATCCCGGACTTCTAACGGGTCAAATGACTCATCTGTTCTATGTTCAAACAGACCCACGCTACACGATCACACCGAGGGACGAAAATAGACAGAGAGCTACTACTTGTCTTTGAGTTCAACAATTAGCCGAGCTTATATGTGACACAGTACATCGGTTGCAAAACCTGATTAGGAGTGAATCGTGATTCAGACCCTTTACATCCCGGAGTACTTCCGAATGTTATAGCGCACACTTGAAAAGCTGAGCTCTGTGGGCCTTTAAGGAACCGAGCGCTGCGTCACAACCATACGCGCGTTCATCGGTTGTTTTGAAACGATGTACCTTTTTCTAAAGTACATTGATACTTCTTTTACACCAGTAACGACAACCAATACAAAATGGCACATGACATTCCGCTGGAACAAAATGGCGGCACTCAGTTCAAACCTCTGCTGTGCGCCGCCATTCGCTTCCTAAAACCTGCACACGTCACGCAGTCGGTGCTTCGAAGAATGTTGCTATTGGCGGGAAGGCCTTATCTCGGGGCTCTACCTTTTTCGAGTACTGAGCGCCATATGGCGGTGTGTCCGCGAATCACAAACAAACATCAGCCCAACAGGACTCCGCTCGTCCAAGCACATTGACATCGTGCTGTTGTATCAGTTTTCATTGCTTTTTATGCCCCCATGCTGCCGATACCCATACAAAATCGTCAAAAAAAGCGAAAATACTCGAAAAGATAGGCGGGGACTGTAGAGAGTTTTCGTAGATAATTTACGCCGTCCCGCGACGGTCCCCGCAACCCGCTGCGATATTCGGAACTCTACAGTCAAGACCATCGGCGCGCAGGCGCAGTAGCGGCTTCTTTGTTGCGGAGGGCTTAGCGGAGGATGCGGTATGGTACCCTGCAAAAGAAGACAGCGAAAAGCAAGGCCAACAGACAGGGTGTGAGCATGCGCAGAAACTTTCTGAAAAAGGGGCCGTCATCTGTCTACCATCATTGCTATCAGCAAAGTGGGCGACTGACCACGCCTACCGCCGCAAAGCAGGATTCGCGCGGATGTTTATGGAGGTTGTTAATAGGGAGTTTTCGTAGACCGCGTTTCCCCCTCCGCTAAACCTTCCGCAACGAGAAGAAGCCGCTACTGCGCCTGCACGCCGATTGCCTTAACTGTAAGTTCGGGCATCGTAGCGCGTTGCGGAGAGCGTTGTTTGATGGTGAAAACGATCTACAAGAACTCCCTCATAAAAGCGATTGACGCGATCGCCAAAAACGGTGTCTGGGTGAAAAGTTCAGCGGGACAAGACGCAGCCAGGTGAGACACCGACTCCACCAAGGGCGAGTGGGACCGAGAAGCACGGTCCTCGCGGACTACTCCCATCGGAGTTGGGGTCGTTTTGTATATTTTCGTTAACCTCGTTCTTTGATTTGCCACTCAACTGTTAAACCTGTTCTTGCTTCCCCTCTTTCGTCCGAGTGTCACGCCTTTGAAATGTCGGCGTAAGAAGGTAAAACAGACTTCAACTCTTAAAACATTATGCCGCAGCAGTATTCATATATTTTGTTCTAGAGCCCCCGCCCTTTATAAGGATGCATGGTGTAGTTTTATATTCTTAGTCCCCTCGAGTCTCCGTGCTCCTCCAGGCACTTTTGTAGGAAATAGAGCTTCCACTACTACTCCGTGGTTTCTTTTAGGCTCTGATGGGTAGGTTTAAGTCAGTCTATAGTCGTTACGGTTCCGGCCAGGGTTCTTTCTTCCAGATATCTCTTCCACACACGCCGAATCAAATCGGCACTTAGATGTCCAGCATTTCATTAAAAAGCAGCGCATTCCTGCAGTCGGTACCTCCTCAAATGCGAGCTGAAATTTATTGGCAGTGGTACACAGATGCAGTCCAGGAAGTACTACTTCAGAGTATTCATTTTCTGTCGTAATACAACAACGATCAAAATTGTCTTGCCTGTTGCCATATGAGGTTTAGAACACTGTTCACTGCTCTTGTTGGCTTTGCGACAATGTAGTTGAACACACACTCGCTCCTTATTTAAGAAGTAGCTTACGGTCCTATAAAATAAAGTGGAAGCAAAGCAGCTTAACGATCTGTTCTCTCTTAGTAAAAAACAAACCAGATGGCTACATTATACTGGTCAAACAAAATAAGGGTAAGAGAGTGACAGAAAACAATATACGGTGGAGCCGGGATTGAAACGCCGATTTTTTCATGATCGATGAGATGAGGAGACCGGGATAGTCTCGTCGCCAAGGAAGGTCGTTAACTTTCTGTTAATGTTTCCACAAAATGTTTTAACATAAACTGGCTTTCCTGCTCTACCCTGCTTGGTTTTGAGATTCTGACTATTTAGATTATTTAGACCATTGAAACTTTTGTTATTAAAGTATAAAATGTTTTCAACGCTACCCTTAACCCCTATTTTTGTCCGCCCGCCCGTCCGTCCGTGCGTGCGTTTCCTGTAAAATTTGGAGGAAAACTGATTTGGTGTTTAGGTTCCATGTCATAAAATAATGTCACGTGACTTCACGTCACCTGATCTATACATCTATTCAGTTTCTCTGCTAAATATAGCAAAAAGATTGATGTCACGTTACCTGACGTCACGTGATCTATACACTAATTCAGTTTCCCCCCTCAATATATCGGTGAATTTGTTAAAAAATAAAGATTTTGCTCCTGCGAAATGACAATTTAATGAATTTTCAATAATTCTAAATGATCATACCTTAATCATTTCATGCTTTATGGGACTCTGGAGATAAAGGTAGCTGCCAAATTTTAAGACTACTGGAATAGTCTCTTCAGAGTCCAAGTGCGAAATGCATGAAGACAATCTTAGCGGAAAACAACAGCGCAGAGACAAGGACAGAGTAGAAGGCGGTAGACACACACAGTGCTGACTTACAACTGAGCTTTATTGGCACTGACAACCTGTATAACATACAAAATTTGCCCTGCCAGAAAGCCAAGAAAAGAAACAACACTGAGGAGGACTACGTGTTCCTAGAGTCACCTGCAGGTGCCGTTGCTCTCCGATCTGGAGTAGAAAAATACACTCATTTTCCGTCAAGGCAAGTGACGGGGCACTAACACACTTTGAAACCCGATTGTCCAATGGCGCCTGCTTCTATAATCTCACGTGTCAGCTTATCTTTTTGTTAGCTGATGACCGTGCATCGTTCAAAATCCGGAGTACATCCGCAATCGCGACAATGCACCCCAAGGTGCCCCGACAGATGCTTAGAGAGCATCGTTATAATGTCGTCTCAGGTTGTGTCGGGGCGCCTTGGGGTCGCATTGTCGCGATTGCGGATGTTACTCCGGATTTTGAGCGATGCACGGTCATCGAAAGCAAAAAGATAAGCTGACACGTGAGATTCTAGAAGCAGGTGCCATTGGACAATCGGGTTCAGAAGTGTGGTTAATGCCCCGTCACTTGCCTTGACGGAAAAGGAGTGTATTTTCCTACTCAGATCGGAGAACAACGGCGCCTGCCAGATGACTCTAGGAACACGTGTAGTCCTCCTCTAGTGTTGTTTCTTTTCTTGGCTTTTGGGCCGGGCAAATTTTGTATTTATACAGGTTGTCAGTGCCAATAAAGCTCAGTTGTAAGTCAGCATGTGTGTCTACCGTCTTCTACTCTGTCCTTGTCTCTGCGCTGTTTGTTTTCCGCTAATATGAATGACCAACTAGCCCACTCGTCAACACTAATGAAGACATCGCCCGTGCTTGAGAGCAGTGCTGTACAGAACTGAAACACGTTTCTTTTAGAAGGAACGGAGGAACGCTGCTGTTGAACTTTCAGTCGGTGGAGCTGGAGTTGAAATTTGTTACATTTTCGAGGTAATGGAAGAAGGAACGGCGTTCCTTTCTTTCAATTTCATCCTGCACAAAAATATCTAATTTAAAACCTAGAAAAAAATCCCAAATAGGGCAGCGAGGTTTGTTCTGGGGCAATACGGACAAAAGGATGGTTGTACTGACATGATAAAAAATGTACTTGGGAATTGCTCACAGCCCGACGGAAAACATTGTAACAAAATAAAGTTGCTCTTGTCCTGTCCTGTCCTCCCTTGTCCTTTGTCCTTCCTGATAGTATTTTTACAACGGAATAAAGTAAGACTTACATTTATTCTCAATATTTAATGGCGGATAGGCTTTTAACAAAAGCACTTATTTAAAAAATTGCACTATATTTTCCGAAGAACCTCTCATTGTTTAAAAATTACAGAATACAATGCCAGAACGAGCATGTTCGAGAATTCTTTTCTTGCCCAACAATGGCAAAAAGCTGTCGGAGGGGCAAGTAAACTCTGCAACCAAAGAAATTATGTTCTTTTTTTTTTTCACGTCTTGTAGCCCCTGTGCAGTGATGCCTTCGGGCAATCCGGGGTAACTTCTGAATAAAGAAAGAAAATAATGTAGTAAACAGACTATTTCAACCTTCGACTTCGAGGGGTGGAGAAGTGTCCGAGAGATATTCCAAAACAAAGAAGTGGAACAAATGTGATTGTGACGACTCGACAAATAGTTCAATCTGGAAACTTTCACTTGCTTGTTTTATTTTTTTCTAATTATCCAGTAGAATATTTCAATAAAATACAGAAGTGAAACGTTAATGTAATGACCTGTTCCAGTCCTAGAAATGTAATGGGAACGCTTTCCTTTTGAACCATTGGATCTTGTAGAGGGAACTCGTTCCAAGATTCAGGAGGAACGGGAATCAAGCTTCGTTCTTTATTTACACGAACGTGTAAATTCTTGAGAGTTAATTAAAGGGACCCCTTAACGATTTTCGAGCGTTTGTTCTCTTTCGGGTATTTACGTCCTTCGTGGTTTGAACAACCTAAGTGAAATGGTATGAACCGCAAAATATTAATGTATCCTATTTTGAGTTTGCCCAGGCAAAAAACTCTGGCTGTGCCCTGGCGCCAAGCAGTGTTGAGCGTGCGCGGCACATGACGTCATAGGCCATGATTTTTCCGATTGGCGAGAGCCGTCAAAATATTTTTGAAAGCAAAATAAAGCATATGATTTAGTAAAGTTTAGTTATTCTTCCAAGAAAACATTTCGATGAAGCGATTGAAGCTGGAAAGTAGATATAAAAAGTTTCATAAGTTCGGAAAACAGACAAAAACAACGCTTCTTCAACGTGCCCGCCTCCAAGCGGCGTAGCAGGTGCGCAGGTGCACAGGCGCATTTTACGCTAACAGACGACAAGTGAAACGCACAGAGGGCGAATATTGTATGCTTTGTTCAGAGCCGTATATGGCTCTGTTGTCCGCTCTCGGGCAACCGAGCAACCGGGCACCAGTCTGAGCGTCCTACTCGCCGAGGCGGCTCCGGCAGCTCCGGTGGTGGAGTTGAGGGAAAAGGACAAAGAGTTTCGTTTCTCATGGAATACGAAGCGGACTGAGACGCTTTGCCGGCACTTTTTCTGCTCTCTTGTGGCGTGTCCTCATATTCCAGGACGCCTTGAATCGCGCTCCTCTTCGAAATTCGGAGCTCCAATGCCGATAGGCCTGTTTAAATTCAACGGGTGGCAACAAACGCGACTGGGCCGGATAATCACAAACGCACACAGCCACAGCCTCACAGAAACCGCCATTACCCTACTCGCAGCCGATTGGAGGCTCCTCGCTCCAATCCCTGAACGCTGGCCAGTCGCGTCAAAGAGCCAAATTTTGTGCTTGTTTTTCTTTATATCGGTTGGCTCAAGTCACCAGGCTCGATCTAAAATGGACCGTAAAAATCGACGCCTGCACGTAGCAATCTAAACTTTTCGTCAAAGGTGTATTTCACAGGTCGGTTTTTTCTTGTAAAATTACAAAGCGTAGTTCTCTTTCTGTAAAAAATAAGGCCAAGAAACTTGCCTGGGTCAACGGCGGGCGGCGACGCAGACGACCAAGTGGAGGTGCGGGGTGTGTTTGCCGCTCCTATTGATAGATGGCGCTACCTCCTTGTTTCGGTTAGAGTAACTGTATATGCTCCGCTTGCGGAGCAGAGTACCGCAATGGTGCCATTCTGGAGCCAAGCACTGCGGGAAGCCACGGTCGGTTTTTGCAGGGGACACGAAGGCGCAGACGCGAGGCGGCGTGCTGTGGCGTGCTGCGGCGCGCTGCGTAAGGAAAATAGTGCGGCGTGCGGCGACGAGCCGCGCATGCGCCGTCATCGTTCTCCCGTCGTTTCCTGCACACTGTGGTTTCCTGTTTCCCTCTCGATCGCAAGAATCGCACACGCGGGATCCGCGGGTCGCGTGTGAAGTGAAGTCGTCAAGTCGATGTTGCCGGGAGCCCGCTGTCTGCCCAACTTTTGGAGGACCTTTCCCCTCGAGCGATCGCAAGAAAGATCGGGTGCCGCTGCTCAACCTGTGACTTTTTTTGTTTTGTTTTTAGCAGACAGTTTATTTGGTTTTATGTAGACTGAGCAGTGCTTTACCTTCGTGCGTCCCAATTATATGTGAATCTGAGGAAAGTCGAGCACACGCACTTTAATGCTAAAATAGTGTACAACTTTTTTTTTCTTTTTTATCCAAAGTTTTTGCCATTTCGCGAATTCGAGACGCCCGAATAGAGCTCTTAGAAATCGTGTCTCGCCGTCGGAATCCGGTACAAGCTCTTGCCGCTGTCCGCTCGATTTGTGCACTTTGTAACACTACAGCCTGTCATTTTCACGGGGCTCTTTCTACGCGCATGCAAAATTCATTGCGGTAAATGACGCAGCGGCTGACGAAAACGCCGTCCCCTCGCTTTCGAACGAGAGCTCGCCGACTCGCCAAGATGGCCGGATGTGCCGGTCGCGTATCGCGTATCACTCCGCGAGAGCCGCAGACGCGAGCAACGCGATCGTCGTCCGTGTCGTCTGCTTCGCATACCTTGGAAACGGATGTCCTAAAACATCGCTCGCGTTATAAAAAAACAGGATTGTACTGTACCCAGTTGACGCACATAATGTTCAATGACTTAGGAAGCTTTCGGCTCGTTCGATTTTAGTCTAGGATCTATATTTTGCGAACGCAAAGCGGAAAATATGTTCCCCCGAAACTCGGCGCTCTGGAAGGCCGCTTTCCCGCACGAAGGTCGGCTCCAGTTCTGCCCACGTGACCACTCCTCCGCCAATACGGAGATGGCGGCGAAAGGAAAAGGAACGCGATACTCTGGCTCTGCAAGCAGAGCCTATACAGTTACTCTAGTTTCGGTCAGAGATCTGGTTTCGGTTTGCTTTTAAAGAAATATCGAAAGTGCCCGCGTCGACCGTGGTTTATTGACACGAACATAATCTTTCTTGTAATCTACCTTTGGCTTGAAAATAAATGCAGACAATGATAGCAAAACTTCAAGTAACAAAAATAAAAGAAAACGCGGTTGCATAACGACAACGCTGACGGCGCTCTTGCAGCCGGTGGATTTCGTCTGCGTGTCGTATGCTTTCTTTCGCTGGTCGGTTGCATCCTCGGACGCTGCTTCCGAGACCTTTTTTGTCGCGGTTGGTGAGAAAACAGCCACAATGCGTCACCTGACCGTCCAAGAGAGGGCACAGGTAGTCCTTTGGTTTACAGAAACCAGGAGTATGAGGCAAGTGAGATCGAAGTTTCGAGCCACTTTTCGTAGGCGTCCACCCACCCGTCGGACTGTCATGCGCTGGGTACACCGATTCAACACAGAGAACACTGTGCAGACCAGGCTGCGAGTACTCGAAGAGAGGTCGCCACAGCAGAACAAGCGTCACGCCGTGCTTGCGGCATTTGCATTGAACCCACGCCTGTCCGTGCGACAAGTCGCAAGACAACTTGGCATCAGTAAAAGTTTCGTCTGGAGGGTGATCCGCCAACAAATGTATCCGTTCAAGCCACAGGTCCTGTTCGAGCTGCAGCCAGATGACTATGAACGGCGAAAGCAGTTCTGCGTGGACGAACTTGGACGCATCTCCACAAACAGGAACCACCTTCCGTTTCTGCTTTTCACGGACGAAGCTATTTTTCATCTGGATGGGCACGTGAACAAGCAGAACACCCGCTGCTGGTCCGAGACAAACCCCCACTGGATCATTGAAGAGGCTGTCCAGTCACCAAAGGTCGTAGTATGGTGTGGACTTTGGAGGGAAGGCGTTGTCGGTCCATTCTTTTTTGAGGGCACGGTCACCGGCGAATCCTACCTTCGCATGCTCGAACAGGACGTCTTGCCGGAGCTGGAAGCTTCGCACATGCAAAGGGAGGTGTGCATCTTCCAGCAAGACGGAGCACCCCGCATTACGCCACCACAGTGAGAGACTGGCTTGACAGAACCTTTCCCGGCAACTGGATGGGTCGAGGGTCACCGACAATGCCCTGGCCCCCACGGTCCCCTGACCTGACAATTTGTGATTTTTTTTGTTTGGGGTTTCGTGAAAGCCCAGGTCTACGCAGTTCGCGTGCGCACGATGACGGAACTAAAAGAGCGCATTCTATCCGCCTTCGATGCGATCACGGACAACATGCGGGAGGCAGCCTTCAGGGATTATGAGCGAAGACTGCACAAGTGCCTCCAAGTTCGAGGTGGACATGTGGACTGAAGACAACGAGAACTCAAGAGCACATATCTATCCATTTTGTACATATGACCAGCGGCTTTGACAACCGCGAAAACCGCGGGCTTCTGCTGACAGGCTCTTTTCAGAGCCATTAATTGCTGTTTATCTGGAGCTTGCTTTGGCAGCCTCCCGTGTCTCAAAAGTGCGGTCTAAATAGCGTCCAAAGTGACGCATTGTGGCTGTTTTCCCACCAACCGCGACAAAAAAGGTCTCGGAAGCAGCGTCCGAGGATACAACCGACCAGCGAAAGAAAGCATACGACACGCAGACGAAATCCGCCGGCTGCAAGAGCGCCGTCAGCGTTGTCGTTATGCAACCGCGTTTTCTTTTATTTTTGTTACTTGAAGTTTTGCTATCATTGTCTGCATTTATTTTCAAGCCAAAGGTAGATTACAAGAAAGATTATGTTCGTGTCAATAAACCACGGTCGACGCGGGCACTTTCGATATTTCTTTAAAAGCAAACCGAAACCAGATCTCTGACCGAAACAAGGAGGTAGCGCCATCTATCAATAGGAGCGGCAAACACACCCCGCACCTCCACTTGGTCGTCTGCGTCGCCGCCCGCCGTTGACCCAGGCAAGTTTCTTGGCCTTATTTTTTACAGAAAGAGAACTACGCTTTGTAATTTTACAAGAAAAAACCGACCTGTGAAATACACCTTTGACGAAAAGTTTAGATTGCTACGTGCAGGCGTCGATTTTTACGGTCCATTTTAGATCGAGCCTGGTGACTTGAGCACACCTCATATTTTGCAAATTTGAATTTGTAATAACCTTTGAAATAAAGCAAATTTCAAGAAAAACATTTTTATCTCTGTTTTACGTACTTCTAACCATTTAAAATCGGTTTAAAATGGTTAGAAGGTCCCTTTTAGCTACGAACGAATAGCTTTTTTATTTTATTATTATTATTATTATTTGTAAATCAGCTAACCTGATTTCAGCGACACCAAGAGGTTACTTTACCATTCAAAATTTTTGTTGTGCGCAATAAACATTATTCTTTGGAACGACACTATAGTTGTAGGCAGCTCATATACATTTAACGACGAATTGATGCCATGATTCGAAACATGAAAGGTGAGCAACAATTTTAGTGAGCGACGTCTAATAAACTAAACAATCGGAACTGAAATTGAACCTACCCTAAAGGAATAAAGTGATGGATACGTCTAAAATAGCATAAGAGCACAGCACAATACAAACTTGCAAATATACCATACAGCTCGTTTCATTTCAGATTACAGGCAATGGGTTGTCATTATTTTACTGTTTCGTGTTTTGTTTAACAGCAATTCGCTCTTGTTCCCCTGGATGTTTAAATTTATGCAAAATTCGACACTGATACTTTTCACCATATGTTTTTAACCAGCTTACCTCCTTGAAGAAGGGGAGACCTGAGAATGTTACAACTTGGTTGGCTGTACACCTCATAGAAGTCAAGATAATCTTCTCCTTCCACTGGATTGGAGGTTATCGGTTTATCTTTATCCGAAGATGTTCCGTCACGCACTGTGTGCAAATATAATGTCAAAGCGTACCGATATGCACCCTCTATAGGCAGAAACATTCTCAACATTCGTCGAGCATAAAAGCTGGACTTACACATTTCCCATAAGGGTTTGCTTGATGTGTTGCAGGAGTAGTCGCCATACTGTAGGTACATGTTGCTCCCCAAAGGGATAGGGGTCGCACTTGGAGCGCTTCCTGTGAATATTTAAGGAAGAAATGATTTTTTATAATATTTATATACAAATATTATCCTGCGTTGTAAGACATCCTAACCTAGTGAATGAAAAACGACGTTTATATTTCGAAACGTGGTTAAATTTATGAGCTTTTTGTTCAGGAAATGCATTTTTGCAAGACTAACAGACAGTTAAGGCATATCCATGTTAAGTTACTGTACAACCAAAAGCGTAAATATCGTGTTAACTCTGAGACCATTCTTCTTCTCGTAGACAGTATGCAAAATAGGCCGTATACCAAGCATCAGAAGCTGACAGCTCGCAAAATTGACTTGTTCTTTTTTGGATTGCAGTGTCCTTAACAGTTAAACACGCGATGCCTTATGTTTTCCACGCGTCTGTTTTAACGATCATGAGCCATACTCACACTCTTCCCGATTGAAATAGAAAAAATTAACTCGCATAGACGGCGAAGTCAGCTGATTACGATTATGTCAACGTTTATATTTATATTTATAGTATGGCGTTGCCATGAACAATAATAGTCACGAATGAAGAGGTAATGAAACAAAGAATAACTCAGGAAACTAAACGTTTGATCGGGCGAACTTGTGCCCGAAAACAAAAAGGAAAACGATTACAACAGAGCTTAACGGGCGTCGAAGTCGGCGAGACAGCAGGATCGGACGCTGAGGCGAAACCGACTATGACTCGCCACGCGAAGCCCTTTACGTACACGCGTCGGCTTCTGGAATGATCGGCGTAGTAGGTTCGACGCGTAGAACGATTCGGACCTCGAACAAGCAACAGAATTCTCGAATTTACCAGAACACTAAATTGCAGGAATAAACAAAAGATGCGTCGCTCCCACGAATCCAACCCTGGCTTTAAGCCAATAATACCGTTAGGCCACGCGCGAGCTGCCTACTTGGCCAGCTACGCGCGCGGCAATATGAATAGCGGAGTGTAGCTGTGTAACCGCTGTCACAAGTTGGTATACCGAATTTACCTTTTCGACGTATATCATCAACGTTCATTTTACTACAATTAATTTAATTCGTAAGATCTCTTGAATTAAGGTTTGCGATAGCTATATGGACCAGGGAATTCTCTTAAATCAGATACACCCCAAAGTAGTCTCCAGAAATGTGTTTGTCTTAATATTAGAGCGCAGCTCTCAGGCGCCTGTTTCCGGCTAGAGCGGCGTCGGCGTCGCCGTCTGCGTAACCGTAAGGTCACGTGACCCCCACAGGTCAACTAACCCCTCCCCCAGAAATCGCGTGACCCCCCCCCCCCCCCTTGGAGGTCGCGTGACCCCCGTGAGGGGAGGAGCAGGAGGGGTATACCCTCCCTGAGTACCCTTCCCTCCTCCTCAAGAGCTGCGCTCCAATTCGGCGTTACAGGGAGTTGTAAAAGGCTTTCATTTTTTTTTATCCCGGTAAAAAGTACCTCTTTTAGAAGCCTTCATCTCGTAAACTTCGTGTCATCCAAGTGACTATCCTGAAAGGCCTTTCTAAATTTTAGATCTCTGCGCTCATGGGTTAGTGGAATACCGTGGGAAGTGCGTTATAGCGCTGTTAGGCTTCCTGCCCTTTAAAAATTTTGGAATATTTTTATTAAAGATAAAATTCAGCCTGAACGTTCTTTAGCAAAACGTTCACGCTGCCACTGAGAGTACTGGTGATTCAATCCCTTCAAACAACCATTAAATTAACAACTTAATCTTGGTTGGAATCGATTTCATTCGCTTGTTTTAATTATGGGCGGCCGTCTCAATCAGGCACTTTACGAGTCCCTCGCATTTACGGTACATGCGCTGATGCGTTTCAGACCTGTTAAGAACTTTATGCACACGGAGTCACACCTCCTTTGAGTACGTGTTATGTACCACGTGAAAATGTTTCGAATGCATTTTTTTTATTTTATTACTGTAACAATCAATAAACAGATAGCTAACAAAATTTTAAAATGCTCTCACTGTTCCGAGTATTAATTTATTCGAGAGGAACTATTGTTTTTATTTCTTGATACAATAGAAATAACAAAATATGTTCTAAACGTTTTAAGCTCGTTTTAGTGAAGTAATCTGGTCTGAGCTAGCAATCCTAACTACGTTTATTTTAATCTACCTTTTTTGCCTGACTTCAGCCTTCACCGCGGGAGTTTTATCTGTGCTAGAAATTAGCAACCATCAAACCGTCTTACGCAACATTTTATAAGGCCATAACCATAAGGCCATAAAACCATAACCATAAGGCCGTAAGGCCATCTGTCGTACCATTGGTTTCTTATGTGTATATAAAATATAGGTTCCCTAAAGAACAGCTTTTTATTTGTTTACTGAGGGCCATTGTGGGAGTTATTTTACCTTATAAAAATATTCTTGTAAGGATATACCAAGCAAAAATATTTTTAGCGAAACTCCTCGATAACAACGCATACCTCATGTACAACAATAATATCTGCAATAAATATAATATTATGCTTTGCCCTGCGCTATATAATAACTGTGGATCATTGCTGATATTTCGGCCAAATTATGAACAATCCAAAAGACATGTTTTAGAGACCACTGCGCGAAGATGCATGTTCCTGGATACATTCGTTCCAACCACAGAGGAAAATTATATTCTTTCCGAGCGCATTGGTATTTGCTTTAAATATAAACATTTTGGGGATTCCGTTTTTTTTTGCTTTTTTTTGCCTAGGTTTGGTACAAACACAAATACATTACTTCTCTTAACTAATATTTTGCAGAATTAATTGAAGTGTTACATACCCTTCAAGCCTGCACGTATTACATTTTCTAACTCGTAGCCGCTTTGATTTAATGCTCTGACTTGGAATTCTAACTTCGTCCTGAAAAAGAAAGTAAGTTTGGCATAGTAAGTTTGAAATTATTACCGAGTCTCCCAGCTCATTCTACCTTTTCTAAAATGCGATAGCTCTCATATTTGTACATTCTCGTTGTCTGAGAACCTTTCAGCGTTCCTTGCTTACTTTCCATTAGACAATTTGTAAATGCTTAATACACGCTCTTCTTAGAAATTAATAACAATATAGTTCTGAGACTGTACTGAATGCCTTTCAAAAAACATTTTGTAACCTGTTCAAATAAATATTTTTTTGTCGTTGGTTAACCAGACATTCAGACACTCGTAATTGCTAAGGCACCCAAGTACGTAAAATTCATAAGATTACACTATGTACCTAAATATTACTGTAAGCCTTCACCACAATTAATAGAAACCACAAAATTAAGCGCATAAATAATATGTTGAACAATAGTAGTGTGAGATAGAGAAAATTGACAAAGAGCTGGGAACAAAACAGAGAATTGAACCCTATTTGTTTGACTGTCACGACGCTACGCCCACGCCGCATATGCTCATATTGCAATCAATGTTGAAACGACTTTTTCACTGGTTCTTAATTTTCCCCGAACCTGAGGGCACTAAACATAGTAGCTAAATGAAACATTTATTTTCTCGAATTTTGATTTATTTAAAAAGTTATAGTGCAAATTAAAATTACAATAACAAGCAAAAAATAACCTCCTCTCATGATGTCCTTGATCCTGGCTTGAGAGGCTGTGAACTAGAGGAGGGTAGTGAACTTAGCGAGCGCCCACGGCTGCCGCACTCCGTGTCGACGGCTTGAGAGGGCGCCACTAAAGCATGTTCTGGATAGGCTGTATGAAGCGGGCAGCCAGGGCGGCTCGCATTACATTTGTTGCGCGACTGAACACTAGTTCAGCACGACACTTCATTGACCACAAACGACAGCAAACACAGGGTAAACACCAGTTCAGGACGGAAGTCACTTCGTGCCGCCAAACCGCCAAACGGCCAAACCGCAAGTCAAACCATACGACCTCAGCGCCGCCGCGTACATCCTGACCTTTCAGGCTCGCCGCTCGTCGGCGCCTGATCTCACTACCCCTTTCTAGCATGCGCTGCCTTTTACACCGCTTAGAGACGAGTATGTGGACGGGGTCATTTCTTCTTTCCGTACTTTATAAACTGCCATTTGTTTCTTTTCTGATCTAAAATACTGAACAAAAAACCACTTTCATATAATTGGAAAGCGGTTCGTGCCGCTTATATCTTGTTTTTCGACTGAAAAGAAAGCTTTAGCGGCTCTCACATTTCGTAAGGCAGGAACTGGCCAGGACCAACGACGTCGCGATGTCGTCACATGCCGAGCCCGTTCGACACCACGGGGCGCCCTCGTAGGTGGAGGAGGCTTCGGCGTCGTCGGATTAAAATAATGACCCACTGATATTTAGTTACTCTCTCCGTTCCCGTAGGGTTGTCCGAACCACACCGCAAAGAAAGGTAGACGCTTAAATGGGATTGCAGGGCCCCTTTAACCTGACAGTCGAAGCTCCTCCTTCAGTGCGAGCTACCTTCCCTTGCTAACATAAGTGTGAACGCGGCGGCACGCGCAACCGAAGCACCGCGGAATCGAGTGAGCTCGCGCTGAAGGCAGAGCTCCTATACTCCGTTCACTCTTAAGCTGAGACTGGAAGCTCCGCCTTCAGCGCGAGCTCGCTGGCTTCCGCAGTGGCTCGGCTGCATGTTACCGCACGTTCACACTTGCGTAACAAGGACAGAAAGCTAGCGCTGAAGGCGGAGCTCTACTTTCAGCTTAAAGATGAACGGAATATAGTCTCAGCTTAAGTGTTAATGGAGTACACTATACTCCGTTCACCCTTAAGCTCGAGATTGCAGCCAAAGCTTCGAAGCGCGGCCAGCTCCGCGCTCCTGGCTGATGGACATGCGTTTCTAGTACGAGTACTCGTTCTGCGGCAGAACGCCCTCAGAGCAGCGACCTCGAGCCCGGGTCCTTATCATTTCGTCAAAACTCGTTTCGTAAAATTACGTTTCGTGGACCACTTTTCATGGGCACACGTTTCATGGGCACATATTTCGTCGACACGATCGTTTCATCTACACATGTTACGCGAACTTTTACTCTGTAGGGACATTTCGTCACATGTGTATCACTCAGAGTACACGTTAGCCCCCCCCCCCCTCTTCCTTTCCGCCTGCATTCACGCCGCTTCGCGGCGACAGTCTGCGGCGGCTTGTTATGCCCGTGTCCCAGTAGAGCGACAGACAGAACCAAACGACAGCGACAAGCCTTGTGGGAGCGAGGGTCGGCCACCACCACCCAGAGGCCGCTGCTGACCCCCCAGAGTAAAGAACGTCCGGGCGCGCAAACAGCGCACGAAGGACAGGCGTGCAAGTGTATAAAAGAGGGGGACACGCCCACGGAAGGGGGAGACGGACGGACGGCACAGAGACGCGTAGGTCTAATGCCCGGCATTATTATACTTTATTACTAACAACCCTTTGATGTCACTTTAATAAATGTAGTTTCTCGTTTTGGAAACCCCGGCTTCGTGTTGTTCCTCGCGGATGGGCAGGCAGCAAGGCACCCCACCACATGGCGCCCAACATAAGCCATGTCGATAGCGGCACGCTCCGTCCCAACGAAGAAAAACTGCGCGCACTAACTGAGTACCCGTGCCCCCATGACGTGAAAAGTTTAGCAGCAATATCTCAGAATGATTGCATCTAGAGGGATTTCATTCCTTACTGCTCCGAGATTTCAGCTGCTGACTACCTCCTTCACGTACGCCAACAAAACGAATCTGACTGAAACGCAAAATGGCGCTTACGATGGATCGTCAGCCAGACAGAAACGCAGGTCATCTGCCTGACTTACCGTCGTCTGTTCACAGAGCAGACGCCTCCGGTCTGTACGAGAGTTTTTAATTGCAGACGACGGCAATGCCCGGAGCACGTCTGCGGCAAACAGATCCCAGTCCGCGTTGCCGCAACCGTTACGGAGCCACAGTGCTGGCGTGTGGCAAACAGTTGAGCGGACGGTTTTGAAGCCAGACTGCTCAGCGAACCAATGCGGACCGTTTGCTGTCGGCACCAGCGTCAGAACTCACCGGTCTGTGCCCGTCGTCTGGCACTCTTTAATGCCGCTGCGGCAATCGCGCAGTCAGGTTAGAACCAGTTCAGCGATACCATCGCCCTCTTCAGCGCACGTCCCGTGCGTCCAGCTCATCGTCCGCACGCGGTCGGTCGGTCGCATTGCCCTGACTGTTGCGGGTAGCGTCATCCAGAGACTGCCCGGAAAGCGTCTGTATCTGGCCTGCTTGGTTACGCCCGCCAGCGATCCATGGGCCTGTATACTGCAGAGTCCAGCCTCAGGTTCGAACGAACGGCAATAGATATACTTCGTTCGATCTTTACCGCCAGAGCACGGGATGGACGTTCGGCGCGCAGCCCCAGCCGACGATGACCAGCGCCCTGGTTTGCACGCGACAGACTTATGCCAGCCAGTGCCCGTCCGCGCGCGCCAGCTCGTCTCATGCTTGCAGACGTATCGCCTGTGACGACTCCCACGATAGTGATCCAGATTGACGGTTCCAGACGCGCAGAGCACCAGGCGCTTAAGCGCCCGCCGTTGCTCAGCTTTGCATCGATGACCTGCGACGGCAGTAATCGATCCAGCGCTGGCCTCCAGCGGATCTGCTGCCTGACCTTGTGGTCCATTTCGCTCGCACCACGCGGTGGAACCAGGTAGTACGATACTGCAACTGATCGCTTCCGTCGATGAAACGAGTAGCACCTCGCGAGTTGAGTGCTCAGGACGAACACCACGATGCGGTAAAGGTGAGGTGGTGGCATGCACAGGAAGAACTGGTGGCGGCTGGTGGCTTTTTTTTTGGTTTCGTCTGTACGAACATAAGCGGACTTCATGCCAGCGTCATCCACAGGCAAATATAACCGCAAGGGTAAATCGAAACCTTAAGATGGCGCTTTCGTTGCGCACACCGGAGCGTCACAAAGACTGGGATGCGAAGCTCCCAGAAATGGCCTTCGCCACCCGCACCATGGTTAACCTGTCAACCCGGCTCCCTCCTGCCCAGCTCAATTTTGGCAGAGAGCTTGCCTTTCCTCTCACTAACACTCTCCGTTCGACAGAGCCCAGGGCACAGGACCGCAACTACACAAAGTTCGCAGACGACCTGCGAAAGCGTTTCACTATCAACCTCAAGGAAGCCCGGGAGAAACTTGACGTTGCCAGACTGCAGCAATCCGACCAGTACAACAAGGGACGCCGAGACCTGCAGTTCGAGGTAGGAGACTTGGTGCTCCGGCGCACTCACCCCCTGAGTGACGCGGCAAAAGGCTTCACGGCCTCACTGGCCAACAGGTGGGATGGTCCATTTCGTGTAGGCAAACAGCTTTCCCCGCTTACATACACACCAATTCACCGTCTCGGTGGTGAGTCCACAGGACCAACTCATGTCCCCGCCCTTAAACAATTCCACGTCCCCGAAGATGGTTTTTCGCAGGATCGGACCGATGCCGACGGACGGCCCGGTCCCGGACCCCCCTCGCCGCCACACAGGCGGTACAGCCTGCGACGTCGGTGACGGCTGAGAGAGAAGTCGTAGAGCGGTGGACAAGATTCTTCTTATTTTTTTTCTTCTTTCTTTCGGGTTTCGAGCGTTGTACCTCGATTGTATATCATCCTACGGATCTGATGGCCTTTTTGAGGGGGAAATATTGTGCGATTGTGTGCCCACCCCAGATTCTTTCTTTTTTTTTTTTTTATGCATTATGGAGTTAGGGGTTACAAATGAGAAGTAACCAATGGCTAATCGCACGTTCTGATCCACGAAGATGGATCACGGACAACGCAACCACCGCTCCCGGGCATCTGGGCGCCAGGGTCCCAGGACCCGTGGCGGCCCCAGTCACCGGGGGCGGCAACCGGCGAGGCCAACCCCACGGAACCGTGGCCAGTGGGCAGGACGGGCCAGGGACACCGGAGGCGGCCTCTGCCGGCGATGCCGGGAACGGCCGCAACGGACGGCCGCTACCTGGACGGTCCTCGTCGAGGACATCTCCCGAGGCTGGGCTTCGGAATTGAGCTGGGAGGACCAGCCCAGGCCAGAGCGCGCTGGCCCCTCCCTGGCAGTACCGGAACCCTTCCGGGGCCAAACACTGGAAGAGCGCCACCCCACAGAGCCGGCCGCGCACTACACGTCGGAGGAGATGCGCCTTCTCTGCCCGCTCTGTGGGGTTCCTGAAATATGCCGGGCGGCCCACCTCCGAGGGGCCCTGCATGGGGAGCGGGCTGACGCGGAGCGCATCGCCCGGATCAACCGTCTCGGCGACCGCGACTTGGAGCGCGCCATTGCGCTGATACAGCGCCGCCGGCCAGACCTTCTGCGGCGACCCCCTCCCACCGACGACCATGACGACACTGTCATTGATATGCCAGACGCTTAAGGGGGAGTGTGGGAGCGAGGGTCGGCCACCACCACCAGAGGCCGCTGCTGACCACCCAGAGCTGAAGAACATCCGGGGCGCGCAAACAGCGCACGGGACAAGCGCGCGAGTGTATAAAGGAGGGCGACACGCCCACGGAAGGGGAGACGGACGGACGGCAGAGAGACGTGTAGGTCTAATGCCCGGCATTATTATACTTTATTACTAACAACTCTTTGATGCCACTTTAATAAATGTAGTTTCTCGTTATGGAAACCCCGGCTTCGTGTTGTTCCTCCCGGATGGGCATGCGGCAGGGCAGCCTCAGCCACAGCCTCAAGCCGGAGTCTTTCGCGATTCGAGAGGCTTTATAGATTAAAAGAGGCTATGCTCAAACACGAGCATCACTGCCCGCGAGGGTATCTTCAGCGAACTTGCCATCGCTCGTGCTTGCTTCACGAGCACCGAACTACTAAACGCCTGCAAAAGGTACCACCGCGAGGCATGCTGCACCACATGGGCTGCACGTGACGTCATATCCTTCCTCCTTCTGGTGGCCAAAACCTGCTGTTATACTTCGTTTCACCTTATGTGCGAGCGAAGGCAAAGCTGGAAGCGCGAGCACGAAAGCTCCGGCCTTCAGGCTTTGCTCGAGCGCGCGAGCTGGAGCAGAAACGCAAAAAGCGCTGGTCTCGCGCTTTCAGCCATGAATGAGGCTATAACTCTAGCTTATAATGAAGCTGTGCTCACTCAGCTTCCGCTCGTCTCGCGACGCTCGTGTACTGCCTCGTAGAATATGCACAGCAAAGGCTACGCATGCCTGAGGAAGTTCGGCCACCAGAAAGGAGGACCAAAATTACGTCAGTGCAACCTATGTATAGGTTTGAGGCTTGTCGCTGTCTTTTGTTTCTGTCTGTCGCTCTAGTGGGACACGGGCATTACAAAAGTATTGACCCACCTGACCGAGTTCTTTACACGCCGCTAATCTGAAAAAAGCTAATCTACGCTCGCGATGAAAGGATTTGTCGATAAAACAATCTGTCGAAAGAAGATATCGCGTGTCAATAAAAACGATCTGTCCGCGAAACGTCGTTCCGCGAACTGATTGAAACTGCTCGAGATCTCGTGCTTCTGGCATTCGCCCGCCGTGCCAGCAGATACTCGCTAGGTGAGGACACGGCGGGGCTGAACGCGCGCGCTGCGAGGAACTCGGATAGTGCTCGTTCGAACGGATGCACCCAGTAGCTGGCATTAATCCGCGGCCACCAGTGCCGGCGCGGCTGACAGTGGTCGTTCTCGGCGGCCAAACGGCGAAACTGTGCAGCAGAGCGAAAAAGTGGTCGTTCTCCACGAGCGGCGACCCCGCTGGAACTCCGCGCGTGCTGGAGCATGAGGCGGCGCGATGCCGCCCTTGCCGCGCGCCCAGCGTGTGTACAAGTACCGCCAACCGTCGTTGTGGAAACGCACGAGACACGTGCCATGAGCGTGGCGCTCCGCCGCCGGCTCGCTTCAAGGGCCGCTCAATTCCGGTTGCTGCGCCGCCATTTGCCTCCGAAGGCCGCTCGACACACGGGCCGCGTGAGCTCGACGCATTTGACTGCTGCTTGCAAGACAAACGGAACACATACCGAGGTCGAAGCCACAGCGCCTCACGGGTCGACGAGCCCTCTGCCGGCGCCGTCAACTTCATCTGCACTCCAGCGCGAAGCGCGCTGATCCTCACCTGAGAGAGTACCGATCTTACACCGTGCATCGGCCGCGGCCTCAAACCAAGCGTGAACGACAGTATAGAGAGATCACAGAATGCGCGCGATCGTTCGGCTTTACGCCGCAGGTCAAACACCCGCCCGCTCTCTCTTGTCCCTAGAATAACGTCGCATTTACGTCACTCCGCCGTCTACGCCGATAACCGGCGGCCTTGCCAAACGGACGTTTCCCGCAGGGCCCCTTATAATTGCCGAGATCGCCAACGCCGAGCGACAGATGAACAGCGACCATGTCTGATAAATTCCGAGATCGAACTGATCCGACTTTTTATGTCCACGCGATCTTCTTCTCCCGGTGGCTATCGCCACATTTGTAACCCTCACATAAGTAACCGTCTCCCTGAAAAGGTATTCCGGTCTTAGCATCCAAATATGTGCGCATGCGTGAGAGAATGTTGTGAGCGTGTCGCCCTCCTCTTTATATCCCGCTTGGGGGGGGGGGGAAGGAAATTTTCAGAGTGAGGTCACAAGAGAAGATCTGCTGGCCGCGACGTGCTGAATGTAACTGCTTGACGTGCCAAATAGACACATAGAAAGGATACCGGCGTTTGGTAAGGGATAGGTAACCAAACCTTCAGAAAAGACAAACAATTATTTCCTGACAGAGTCTGCACCGCCGAACCGGCAGGAACGCAGCCTGTCTTTACAGCGAACCTCATTTGGCGACTTAGGACCTTCCGTGGATTTTTTTGTGTGCGTCAACAAAAACTCAGATGGTCTCGCAACCGCCCTCCTCTTTGTTTCTCGCCGAACCAAGCCCCGCTTCGCTTCGCCTCAGTTTCCTTTCCTTTCCGCCGGGGCGGGGGGGGTCCCGTCGCACGTGCTCCAGTTTCTCCGGCTCCTCGGGGGCGGCGATAGTCCCTCGACATGTGTATGCGTACTCTTCCGCTCGTCGATGACCACCGATCAAGACAATAAGCGCCGTATGGTAAATGTGTCCAAAAACATTCTGTGTCACGTCTCTTTGCCGTGGGCTTAAGCAGCTTCGCAGGTCATCCACCTTCACAAAGTGAAATGGCTCATGATATTTTTGCGTTTTTGCGTCAACCAAGCACGTTTCGTATCAATAACCTTAAACCCTGACCTCGATCTTAGGCTTAGTAGGGTTAACGCGTCTTTTTCTTTGATGTCCCCTGGTCATTTTTAGAGTGCTGCGCGGAGGTGGTGAATCGCTCTCTTCGCAAAATGACATCTTTAATGGCATTCTAGTTGATTCCGCCTACTGTTTAGTTTGATGTGGAGCTAAAATTACTGCCGCACGTCCCCCCCCCCCCATTGGCGCGGTGTACACAATTTTCTTGTTTGAATGTGTTCCTTTTTTGCCGGCTGGGCGCTTGTAGAAACTTCTTAACAAGGGTAAAGTTTGAGTAACATCTCGAAGTTCCTGCAACGCGATTCATCCCTATGCAAAGCCAAACGTCAAGTCAACATCAAGTGGCGATCATCCAGTGACTTAGCGGCTTCGGTGTGGGCGGTTGGAAAGTACATTGCTCAGACTGCAGCTACCAAGACACAGTCCAACAGGGTCGCCCGATGTAGCAGAGACTGAGGAGCGAAGCAGAGCCGCACTTGTTCAAGGACAACCCCGGTCCAAAACGAACCAAAACAAATGACTGCGTCTACTCCTGTGGCACAAAAATGGGATCACAAACCGAAACATTACGAAGCCGCGCACTCTACTAAAATCTATTTTAAAGATCCCTGACCAGCTGCTGTTAGTGCCCGGTGAGCGGATTAGCTCCTTAGTCAAGGAACACCGTCGCAGCACCCCCGTAACGTCACGTCGCGGTGGAGCTGTGGTATGAATCCGCCGGCTCTACGCTGTACCGCAAAGCACCACGGTGACGTAAAGGTGCACGTGTTTTCAGCTGACGATAAGTGTTCCCATCCCTGTAGCGGATTGTTTCTGGTTTTCCTGTAGACAGCCCCAAACCAAACTTTGAGTCGTAATATAAAAAACTACACAGAATATCGAAAAAACCAATTATACCTTTGGAACGCAAAGGCTATGTTTTGATATCGGTTGTAGATTGCTTTAAATGAGGATATCACAATATAAGGATGCCAAAGCACGGAATAAATTGGCGTTAAGCCGTTCATTACCAGTTCCGCCAAAATATTAAATAATTGTCCTCACTAACTTTTGAATTGTGCTGGCACTTTCGCGCGCTACCTTAGTAAGTATGGTACCTGGAACGGCCACAGTTTAGAATTCGGTAGATTCAGCTCCATCCCACAACCGTCACGATAGGAGTAAGGCATCTCGCCCCCGGACTATTATATCCTGTAGAAAAACAACCATTTTCTCACGTGACATAGACTGTCTCAAGGCAAAATATACTTAATTAAGCCTTTAGGATGTTCTTTTATTAGCACATCCATAATAGCGACAACTTACCGATTGCTCTGAAGTCATGCGTTGCGATATGTCCTTCGTGTAATTGGCCATTTTGAGCGTCTCGTTGCTATACAGTTGATTTTACTTCCACACAAGTGATATTCGGTTCGCAGTCTTTTGAACGAAACACCAGTACATATGTATCATTTTTTCAAGAGCCTGAAATACAAAACTTTTAGCGATCAGTATTAAAGAACACACTAAATTTTCATTAGGTTTAAGCTTGCCCTTCATTAGACCAGAACTGAAAACGGTGAAGGTTATGGAACCAATGAGCCAATCAGTGCTTTGGAATAAAGCACGAGAACGTATTGTCGGAGAGCACTGCTGCTGCGACATCTCGTCACGCCTCGCTCTGTTTCTCTGATTGGCTCCAGAGAGCCGTACCGCTCCCTTCTTTTCTTCTTTTCTTTCAAGTTATGGTAGAGGCGAAATACGCATATGAATGCCTCAGAGAAGCAAGTGAAATCTCAGCACCCAGTCGGTGCTACAAACACTTCCTACGTATTTGTTACCCCTGCACCAGACCGTTCGGTAGTATTACTCTGCAACTCGTTCAAACTGAATGGTATAGATATATAAATTCAGCAAAACAATATTTGGCTGAAATTTCACCTCAAATCCTGCAAGCAAAAATAATGATGAGCCCTCGAAAAGTTCTGGAAAAAAATAGCATGATGGTGGAAATGTGTGACTAGAAGAAAACATGCAAATTACAACCACGCACAATTTTCGTCCTTGAGTTTTGGGTTCCGAAAAGGCGGAGGAGGGTCTTGCGACTTTTTTTCATATTTCGCCACGAGTTCCCGCAAAAGCTTAGATCATTTTAGCTCACAACCATGCTAACTTTCTTTCCCCGCTTTGGAGACTTTGTATAGGAGGAGTAAAGTTATCTATAAGTCTGTTTTTATTTTATTTTTATGAAATAAAAATTCTCGGACAGTGCACCTTTCACAATCATAGGCCGGGTTAGAATCGAGCTCTTCCTGATGTACAATTGCTTATAAAAACACATGCAGTAACAAAAACTTTTGAACAGCCTAAATGGAAAAAGAATGTCAAACAACGAATCTATAAACAAAAAAAAATTAGAGTTATATTTATGGCGCTAAACGAACTTGTTGATGGCGCCCGTGGGAGTCGCCACTGGCAGTCGTGGTAGAGCTGTGCACCATCTGCGCCCGCCGCCGCCGCCGCCGCAAAGTCACGCAGCCGTATCGCACGCTGAGCGTGGTGGGGCCGCCGGTTGAACGCGTTTCAACAACAACGCCACCGTCGCCGCCTCCGCCGCCGCCGGAAGTTGGACATCGGCGCGCCGCCACTGTCATATTCTGACCGGCGCACAGATCTATCACGTGGTGCTGGTGCGCTCATTCGCGAGCTTCCTGAATGAGCGCAACGCATAAAAGCTTTTCATGTCAAAACATTTAAAAAAAAAAAAAAAAAATTAAGAATACGTAACTTCTTAAATAACGTCAAACTTCGGACTTTCAGCCTTGTTCTCTGAAAAGTTTAGTAGCGTTGTTGATTACATATAAACAACATTAAAATTAACAATATGATAATTTTTAAATAGGCATGATACAAGCTTTCTATTTCAGATTTTCTTTGTGCCTGTATAGAATAACTGAATGTCGAAAAGCTAGCTCGATTCAAACTGGGCTTCCGTTATTGTCAAACGTGCAAGATTAAAGAATTTGTATTTCATAAAATGAAACAGAGAATTTTACTTTACTCTTCTTAGACAATTCTAACCCTTCTACAAAAAGTCTTCAGAGCGTGAAGCAAAAAAGTAAGCATGGTTGTGAAAAAGCAAGAATCTAAACCTTGCAAGGCTACAAAATGTGTCACTCGTTAAAATTGCAAGACCTACTCTCTGCCCCTTCGAAGCCTCAAACTCAAGAACAAGCAATCGTCCTTAGTTCTAATTTGAGATTTTGTTATATTCCCACATTCTCTTCAGAACCATATTTTTTTTTCTCGAATTTTCTGAGGACCCATTATTTTTCTTCGTCCTGACTTGAAATGAAATCACTCATATGGGGATCTTTCCTCCCAAAATTACAGCAGCGGTGGGGCATCCCTTCTCTAAACTAATGCATTATGTAGATTATGGACAATAATTTCGATATCGAAATTTGATTGCTGGAAATCACACATTACGCAAACAGAGAGCATGTGCCAAGGGAGATACATCTAGGTAACAATCGTGTGAACTAAACTATGAGAATATCGTCCGGTGAAAACAACGCAGTACCAAAACAAATTTTGTTTTAGGAATACAAATCAAAAGATTATATTCTACCAGACTTAAAATTATGCAAACAAGTTGGTGATTCCTGAAACGCTGTGTACATATCAAGCAAACCCTGACCTATAGTTTAAATAATAAAAAATACGTGGAAGTATCTATAGAAGCTCAGTGGCAGGTTTTGAATGACCAGAGATTGCGAAAGTTATTAGACTTGGAGCATGTGCCCTCCTTCAAAAAAAGTCCCTTTCCAGCATCCCACTTGGGCCATCTGGCTCAGTGCATGGTTGTACTAACGCGTTGTAAGTGAACAAGCGTGTCACTTATATCTAGTTACTTTTTTTTTGAATGAAGTAACGACTTTGTTACTTCTCGAGAAAAGGACCAAGCTATTCGGATTTTCGCTGCCTGCTGATGGAGCAAAAGGTGACGGTATTTAGTTATTTCTGGAAAGGAACGTGTAAAACACGATAAGGCGCCGTATTTAGTTTTCTAACCCAGCTCGAGCCTGTGACTTTCACAACAAAAAAACCGCAGCAGTAAATTTTCAAAAAAAACTTCAATGAATGCGTTAAAAAAGCTATGGTCATTATTTGACGAAAAGGAAATATTGAAAGGCGGCTACTGCTTCAGAAAAGCAGATATCGAGATTAATCGCGAACGTAATGCGTTATTTCCGAGTCGAACTAACGCGCTATTTTTGAATCTGGGTAACGAGTAACGTGCTTAGTTAGTTTTAGGGGCTCACAGAATATCTGACTAATGCTTTAATTGCAAATAATATATTTAACCGTTTAATTGGCTAAATTTTAAAAAAATGTAAAAATGTAGCGCTTTCATTACGCAGACGTGGACAGGGTACACCTGTATGAAGGCAAACTTCTGGAGATGTTTTGACCACCTCAAGTAAACTGTAGGAGTGATATTTGTAACTGCAAACAAGTGGAAAAGGCTACACGTGGCCCAGCCACTTTAACAACGTCCGAGTGTCCGTTTAGTGCAGCACAGACGAGCGGTGTGACCAATGCAAGGATTTCGCTATTGCCGGGGAATCTCAACCACACATCAAGGCTGATTTGCAAATTCGTAAATCCTACTACGCAGTTTGTTACACAATCAGGAAAAAACAAAACATTTAATTTTTGACTTTTTTGTTAAACTATTACGCGTGGGAACGAATGAAACCTATTAGGCCGAATAATTATTAGATTAGAGCGTATGGACAATCTGGTTAAACTCTTTAATTGACGCTCAGCCCTAGTTATTTCTGAGCGAGTGAGGAGTAACTGTATTTAGTTGACTTTTCCAGTAACGTGCGCATGTTTGGTTTAGAGCTGAGCCGATTCACTTCTCTAGAACCCTTCTTCGCGATCTCTCAGTTCAACCAGCATTGTGCTCTCTCACATCTGCGTTCACAAACTGACAACGATGAAGCCGCCATGCCAGGCTATGCACAATTCGAAGCCAGCATGAGACAAAGTCGGGTGTGTTCTTTAGGGTGTGGAAATACAGCAATGGTCTGTCTTTTTTGTTATGTTTCTTTTTTTTTTTTTTTGCGTGGAAGGTTGAGCGAAGGAAAGTAACTGGAGGACAGGCAGCCGCTGGCCAAGCCCGCTACGTTCTTTGTATACGACCTTTTTCCCGCCTTTGCCGATCCTCTTGGTGCGATTTAAGGGCTCCCCAAGATGAGACGGCGTTTTTGCCATTGACCTGTTTTACTATGCGTGCAAGGCTTTGGTACACCTGCACAAATCCAACGCAAATGTTTAAAGCGCTGATCCATAAACCGGCTGCAAATTTTCGTACCTGCTCACAAGACTGCGCTTTAAAAAAGCTCTCTTTGAAAGCTCTTTGATGCCCCAAAAAACTCTTTCAGCTCGCAAGAACGGTACCGCCTTCAAGCACACCGCTCTCCGCGCTCTAAAAGGGCAACTAAACAAGAACAGTTTCGCAAAGTTTGTCATGAAAAACCCTTTTAGGTGGTGCCTAACTGAACTTTTAGAGCGAAAAAAATATCGACGAGCAATACAACCACTAAGAGTGTTTTTTTCTTCTTTTTTTACAGTCAAATTTTTTTGATTATTTTTGAGAGATGTACTATTATGGACAATACGCCGGGCGCAGCTGACCAAGTAGGCGTTAGCGCCCGTGGCCTGTAACGGTTATCGCGCTCGGCCTTTCTACGCAAAATAGGGCCACCACTTCCCGCGCCCGCGTCGCAACACTTTGATAATGCAATAAGGTGAGTTTCTGGTAAATTCGAGAACCGTCTTGCTGATTCGAGGTTAGAATGTTCCTCTGCGCGTACACACCGGAACCTTCTACGCCGCATGTTCCAGAAGCCCGCGCAAGGCTGCAAAAGGGCTCCGCGTGGCGACCCGGGGGTCAGCTCTCGCCCCAGCGTTCTGATCGCCGCTTCTTTCGCCGATTTCTGACGCCCGCGACGCTCTGCTGTTAATCTGAGCCTTCGGTTTTCCGCTAAGGCACAAGTTCGCCCTCATTAAACGTTTAGTTCCTTTAGTTATCTCCTTCGCTCTACCGTCATTCGTGACACTTCTGCGTGGAGTGTAGCGGGGGTACCATCCTGTGCCCGTAAAGGGCACCCCTACGAAGACAACCTGCCCGAGTGAGGCAAGCTCAGCCCCGGAAGGCTACCCTTCGCCGAGGACGCCGAAGCCCGGTTAAGACAGTTGTTGCTGTCGGATCAGAGGTCAGTCCCCCGAACCGGGTCCCTTCGCCCGAAAACCGGAGGAAGCAGTACGTCGACTCATGACCACTGCACCCGTCGTCATCCTGTCTGTCGCTCCCTGCACCTCAACGCCCTTTCACGGTGAAGCCTACGAAGATGTCGAAGACTGGCTGCGGCATAACGAACGTGTAGCTCGCACAAAACGGATGCGACGGTTGAGCAGCGCCTCCAGAACCTGGTACTTCTCGCTGGAGGGTAACATCGAGGCACTGGTTTGAAAACCACGAAGCTCTTCACTACATGGGAGTCCTGCGTCGCCGAACTGAAGCGGACGTTCGTTAACCACCACCGTCGCCAGCGAGCAGAGGACCTACTCGCAAACAAGGGTGCAGGGCCCTGCAACGAAAGCGTGACCAGCTTTACGAGGACGTCCTGCGGCTGGCGCGCTCCGGTCGATCCGGAGTGCGTCGCCGAGGAAAAGAAACTTCGAGTCCCTGCGCGCGCGGCGTCAAGGCAGAAATTTTCGGAGGCCTGGTCCGCGTCCCCCGACGACCGTTACGCTGGTGAGCGAAGCCACCAACATCGAGCGCGCACTGACGGCCCGAGTAGTCATCACCACCGAATCACCGGCGCGCCTGCTGCTCCAACCGTCGCTGCTTCCTCTGACCTGAACATCAGCGGTGCCGACAGCCTTCGGGAGATCGTCCGTGAAGCCGTCCGGGAAGAACTCCGCAAGGTACTTCCGCTGCGGATCGCCCGTCCTCGCCTGTCGCTCGCCGAGGTTGTCCGGGGCAAGTTCATCAGGCGCTGCAGCCAGAAGTTCTCGCCATGCCACTCCCGAACCGCCCACGCTGAGTTACGCCGCAGCTACCTGACGACCACCGCTCCCAGCTCACAAGTATACGGCGCCACCCGACGTGCGAAACCTCCAGTGCCGCAGTATTCCCGACGCCAAGAAGATCGGGCGCACGTCCGCCTGCGTCGCTGCGCCGCGAAAGACCCCGACGTGTGACGGCCGATCGACGCCCGTTGTGCTATCACTGCGGGGAAGCCGACCACATCTACCGACGATGCCCCTACCGCCAGCTGGGCCTACGAGGGTTTGCGCCCAACGACCCTCGACCGCGTTTCGGAGAGCGACTCGGGACATCGAGGACTACCTCCGCTGCTCTTCATCTCCGAGTCGTTCCCCGCCGAGGATTCCGTTCGCCTCTGCTCGCCCGATGCTCGCCATCGCCCTTCCGCCGGTCTCGCCGGGACAGCCTGTCACCCATTGCTTCCGGCCGCAAAACCAGGGCGCGGCAATGCTGGAGGTGGTGTTGCCGAAGACGAACGGTGCCAAGATCCTCCACATCAATGCCGAAGACTCCACTCTAACGCCGCAACGCCGCGAAAACGACGTTTCTGCAACGGTGTCGAATAACCTCAATATCATCGACGGCCACGACGCGATTTGCACGTCGACACCCTCGAGCAGACTACTCCGTTTTGAGTGGAGACTCTCTCGTCGCCTTCGGAAAGTTACGACGTCGTGGACGGACCGCAGATACGAACCGCCGGCGGATTCGATTACACCCGTCGGCAGGTGCACTGCTCGCGTTGAGATCCACGGTGAAAACCTTCCGGTTCTGTAGTTCGTCGTTCTGCAAGATCATCTGGCGGGGACGTCATTCTCGGAATGGACTTCTTGTGTGAATACGGCGCCATCATCGACCTTGCGGAACAAGCTGACGCCGGAACCTGTACCGTCGGCAGAAGATCCCAAAAGCGACGTTAGCTGCAGGAGTCCTCACCAGCCACGCCAACCTGCCACCGCTGTCATGTCTTGCGCCCATCGACCGAAGAAGCCACCTGCGTGTGCAGCCCTGCTGGAAGGAAGCGTCCAACTTCCTCAGAACGAGGATTGTATTGCAAGAGGCGTAACCGAGCTCCAGGATGGGCGTACACTCGTTTGTCACCAACTTCCGGGCAAGAGTCACAGCACCTGTTAGCAGGGGCAACTGTGGGCTACGTCGAGGAAATTCAGGACCCAGCCCATGCGGAAGGAGAGGTGACCCAACGAGGCCAGTCGGCGTGGCGAAACTTCGTTCATGGTTGATGGGCGCGTCAGCAGGTGGCGCTACACGACCCCGGGCCACGCGGGCCGCGTATGCCAGGCCAATTTCCGCGCGCTCTGCACCGAACGGAGCGCGCGCCTCATTTACGGCGTAGCCTAATTGTGCATTTGTTGAACAACGTTTATCGTTTTGAATAGCTGAAGGGCTGTCCAAACCACGAGGACGTCGTGGTCTCAACTCCAACGTAACGACAGCGAGCGTTTGCATCCTGTGCCCGATTTCGGTGCTTGTTGTCTCGCGTACGAAACGACGTTGGCGTTGGAGAGTTGTTCGACGTAACTCTGCGCTTGTCAGCGCCCGAGTAGAACTTCGCATCATGGCGTGCTCGGTATAGAAACTCCGAAGCGCTCAATGCCAAGGCATGGTAGTTGCGCGTACGAGCGATTCTGTGCGACGCTACCCAACGTCAACCTCGACGCTATGAAGAGAGCATGCCAGGGTTTCTTTGCTGAAGTTTCAGGATTAATTTTGACCTTACTGACGCGAATGCTGCTGCAGCCTGCTCTGTAGGTTTCATACCCAGGCAACGTGCAAGTTCAACACGTTATGTGCGTAAATTCAGTGTGAAATTCAAAGTGAGAAATCTGAGGACGTCGTGAACTTTACAGCAGCGATGTTCATGCTGTGCAGTGATATGTTGTCACCGCAAAATATTCAAAGATTATCATGTTTTTGTAGACTAGCTATCAGACATTTTTATATGCATGAAAATCTGTTTATTACACTTGTGAAAAAATAATGATTTCAAACAATACAACATAAACCATCACTGTGAAAAAAAATAATGATTTCAAACAATACATCATAAATTATCACTCAGTTTGGTCGCACAAGCTTTGAAAGCTTTCTCAGGTGATTCGTCTTGTTTTCTTTGTCTTTTTGCTGCTTGCAATATTGCCTCATTCGCAGTGCGACATAATAGTGCAAGATTTTTGGAATTACGTCATCTTTGTGGCTGGGACAAGGAAACGACAGCCAGTTGCTGTCCAAGACATTGTCTATTGTCAGCTCGTAAGCATTCCTTTTTTTGCAATGCTTCTGAAATTCCATCTCGGTTGCACGGAGAAGAACAAAAATGCTAGTCGTGGGGTGAATGAGCCTCCCCAGGGTCTTGCAATTAACAAGGGCCGCCTCAGGTTTCTGAGAGTGTGAGAGGGGTACAGCAAGGCCACGTTTACACACATGGCATTCTGTGCTTTTAAGCAGCTTGCGGCACATGTATCCAGTAACATAGTATATTATACAATCCACAACTTCACAAGAAGCATAAGAATGATCAAAAACCGCTTCCCACTCAAGTTCCTCACCAATGTAACCATCTAGCCTCCTCCTAAGTTGTTGTAGTTTGGTTTCTTCTTGAAAGTCATCTTTGAACGCTGAAGTAAGGTCCGAAAGAGTCAAGCATGGGGCTTCCTGTCCAAGTTCAGTTTGACAGTTGCCGAACTTCGGTGGCTTGATTAAGCTGTATATAGAAAGCATATTATATAGCTGTAAAAAAGTCGGCATCGATGGATGTTCATTTTGTCCCGCTGCCTGTCGAATGATGCCAAAAAACCTCTCAAGAACGTCCTGATTCATTTTTCCAGTTAGAACATATGCAAAGTTGCATTCTTTCAACAAGTAGTTAGAGAGGCCAAGAGCAGACAAGATAGTTACACGTAACCCCTCTGCTGTCGAGTGTGTCAAGAAGTTAGCTCTCTGTATTTTACCATCAATGACCATTTGCTCCCACTCATTCAGCCACTTCAAAGATGATTCTAGGACGTCAAAGTCACTGCACCCAGGCTTAAGACCTTCCTTTGGCAAGTTTCTGTTGAGCGCATCAAAGAGGTTGTTGAAGCGCATAGTAAAGTCCACTGTGGCTTTGACGTCATACAGGCGTGCGACCGACCTACTTGAATAATATTTTAGACCGTCAGCAACACTGCGGCTAAACAGCTGTGTAGCCAACTTCACTCGCATTTTCAAAGTGTTTGACGGGTTTATATGGGCATATGTCAGTTTAGGGCACACCTTCAAGTAAGCTGGGTTTTTTCATCTTCAACATACAAGGTATCGAAGTGTGACCAAAGCACTAGGCCTTTGGGAGTGCTTAATATTTTCTGTGCATGAAGCCGATTTCTGACACACTTGATCAAATGTGGAGCATCGGAGAAAACATACACACTTCTCTTTTCATCTAATGGGTGCGTGAACGAGTTTCTTGTGCCCGTCAGAGAACCACTAACTCCAAAATGCTTCCACATCGACCTGTTCGTGGTTGCTCCATCAGAAACGATGGCATCAACAAACGAACCCGCCTCTTCTAGCAAAATGACAGCTTTCATGACAAGCTGAGCCAGCACCGTGCCTTTTGTGGGCCCCTTACTCGCAAAAACGGCGACTGGTTGCGAATACTTATCCCCAAAAGAACGAAAAGAAAACACAAGCCCGTGGTCGGCTAGTTCATCACTGGCTGGTTGGATGTCGCCAAAGTCTGTGAACCCGGTGTAAGTCATTGTCTTCGAGTTAACGCGCATCTCTTTCCGCACCTGTATCTCGTCAAAGACTAACACACCATGTCGTCTAAATGAGTCTTTCGACAACATCTTCTTTTTGAAGGCTGCAAAAACCTAGCATCAAACCCACATTTCACACGAACAGTTGATAAGTATTTTCGCACAGTGGTGACGCAAGGCAATGGCAGAATTTCGTTGTCCCTTAAAAACGCATAGGTGGAGGGGCTTCGAATGTTCAAGAGCAGGCACAACAGTAGCCAGTTCTCGGTGTACCGCCGGTTTTTCTTGCTCGAGGCCTTTGCTGCAGAAACACACTCTTGTACCACAGTCAGCTGTGCAGCCGGAAGGTTCAGTTGGCTCAACTTCTCTTGTAAGGATTCATCCGAGATAGAACAAAACTTGTTCTGTGCTGTTTTCAGTGCTTGCTCCAGCCTTTTAACTCTCTTCACCAAGCGATCCTTGGCCCGTTTCAGCGCATATTGTGCTCGTCTGAAAGTGACTCTCACCTTCTGATCATTTGCAAGAGACGAAAGCCGGAAAGTGGTACGAGCTCCATTCTCTTGCTTTCGGAGCTGTGCCCTCCTCTGGTGGATCCGCAATGTATCTGCCAAACCAGCACACTTCTGGCAAGAACCAGCGGCAGGAAGAACCTGCACGCACTTTTTGTGCCGCCACCGTCCGCAAGCATCAGCAAAAGCACATTCTGGTTGTACTTGGGGATACATTTTTGTTGTTGGCCCACCACCGCAAAGGTGGATCCTCTCCATCTTCCCAAGTAGGCTTTCGACATCCTTAATAGTTGAAACCTCACAGGTGAAACCCAAAGCTTCACAAGAGACACGCTTCCCCATCAGAAAGATATTCACTCTCATGTCCTGATCAATGTCAATGAGCTTCACTGTCACCATGTGGCTCATGTGGGTTGTGTCCGCTGCGCATTGGGGATCCTGAACACGACGCAACTCACTAAACACAACATTGCACAGGTCATCAACTTGCAATCGGTGACATCCCCAAGCTGTGGACGGAAGCAGAACACACTCCGGACTTTCGAACAGTTTGTTGAAAGTTGACAGCGCTGGCACGGGTGCTAAGGCGGACACATCCGAGGGCAAGTCAGACGTAGCTGCAGCACCGTCATTTCCACCTGCGATCTCCATCACTGTAGATCGGTCGCTGACCAGCTGACACGGCCGATCCGGACTTGCGTTTTCTGTGCATGGCTTCTTCGCCGGTGCGCTCCTGTTGTGCCTTTCAGCAGGCCTTTTTCGTTGCTTTGTTTCCTTGGAGAGGTAAGTCGGGCAATCCGGAAACTTTGTTGGCACGGCGTCTTTCGACAACGACGCTTTCCGAGGCGTGCTGACCAAAACATTGCCGTTGTAAATCGCCTCCCATGTCTTACTCACAAAATGTGTCTCGAAGTGCCGTTCGCACAGGTAGTCCGAAGACTGGAGGACTCGATCTTTTCGTGGTATAGCGTTCCTCCACACTTTAAGTCGCTCTTCATCTTTCGGTGCACAAAACAACGAAAGTTTTTCGGTGCACGACTTGTACCCCGTTTTACAACGGGGAGCGAAACACTTTCTTCCCATCGTCTAGCTGACCGGTGGCCACAGATGCATTGCACAAACCCACACGAAATAAGACAAAACCGTCACCGAACAAACACAAAGATGTGACAGCGACTGCAGAAACTACGCCAGACACGGAAGCGCAACGAAGACACGCATTCCGACCCAGACGGACGTCGCGCGTACGACCGGTATGGCCCGCGCTACCCGTGGCGCCCTCTCGTAGAAAAGGAGAGAACGTGAACAACTGTTTGACGCGGCCGTTGCGCTACGCCTTCGAGTCGTTCACACACCTCTCCTTCCTACACCGTGACCGCAGCCGCTATCGCCGTGATCTCAGAAGACGCCTCTCCGACGCAGCACAAGAGGAACCACGCCGTCAGATATCGACATCGACCCAACCCTCCCCTCCCCCACTGACGACAGCTGACTGACCTCTCGCCGAGTTCAATGAGCGCTTGCCGACGTCATCAAAGGTGCGCCAGGCGACGGTCGCGAAGCATCGAATAGTTACCGATGACAACGCACTTCCTGTGCATCGGCCACCGTACCGAGTCTCTGTGAAAGAAAGGGAAGCCATCCAGAAGCGAGTTCAGGAAATGCTTGGTGACGACATCGTCCAGCCCTCCAACAGTCCGTGGGCTTCCAGTAGTCTTGGTGAAGAAGAAAGACGAACACTGAGGTTCTGCGTGGACTACCGCCGGCTGAATGCAGTAACAAAAAAATCAGCAGAACCCATCCTTTGGGAATGATTATCTACGTTAATGCGAATAGCATCAAACGGTGCGGAGTTATGCGCGTTCGTCAGGTGGCCGGCACACTCTAGATACGCCAGCCCACTCTTGAGGCGATTCTAAATTTGTTGACACTTTCACAGCCCTGCGCACGATCTCCGCAGCCCAGCACGTGCGTTTGTGTCACTTAGGAAGGCGAGCAAAGCACGCGCCATACGCACAAACACTCAAAATGGTACCGACCAGACTTTCTGGCGTCTCAGCTAGTCTCAACCAACGGTACTCTAAACGGTTGTTTATATCTTTACCATAGGACGCGCCTTACAGCGCTGTCACAGCTACCGGTGCGCGCGCGTTCCATGCACGAGGGCTCATTCCGCTCTCGTGAGGGTGAGCACGGCCGCTACACCCCTCTCCCGAGCGCGGGAGAGGGTGAGCAGAGGCAGTGCTAAGCCTCACGAGAGCGGAATGAGCCCTCGTGCATGGAACGCGCGCGATGGTAAAGATATAAACAGGTGTTTAGAGTGCCTTGAATGACTGCCTTCATAGCTCTGTGGTTAGCGCGTCTGCCTGCTGATCAAAGGGTCAACGGTTCGAATCCCGCCGGCGCCGGTCTTTTTATTTATTTATCGACCCGCGGCGTAAGAGGTTAGATAGCCAGATAGATAGATAGATAGATAGATAGATACATAGACGAAAAGTGCGTGAAGTATCCAAAGAATGCTATTCGCATTAAAAGGACGTCTATCCGCTGCCCCGCATCGACGACACCCTGGACCGGCTGCGCCACGCCCGATACTTTTCGTCGATGGACCTGAAGAGCGGGTACTGGCAGATTGAGGTCGACGAACGAGATCGTGAGAAGACGGCCTTCGTCACGCCGGACGGACTGTACGAATTTAAAGTAATGCCGTTCGGGCTGTGCACAAGCGCCGGCCACCTTCCAGCGCGTTATGGACACCGTCCTTTCCGGCTTGAAATGGCAGAGCTGTCTCGTCTACCTCGACGACGTTGTGGTGTTCGCAAGCGAATTCGACGAGCACCTGAGACGACTGCGAGCCGTGCTACGGGCTATCAAGACTGCTGGGCTGACACTCAAGCCTTCCAGAGTGTCGGTTCTGCCTATGGTGAGCTGAAATTCTTGGGACACGTTGTGAGCTCTCAGGGTGTAAGCCCTGATCCTGCAAAGACGTCCGCTGTCGCCGAATTCCCCAAACCATCAGACAAAAAGGCGCGTCCGAAGGTTCCTTGGGCTGTGCGCCCACCACAGACGTTTCGTTCGTGACTTTGCACGATCTTCTGCACCGCTGACGCATCTGACGAAGGACAACCGCAGTTCCAGTGGGGAGAGGAGCAAGAACAAGCGTTCGACGAACCTAGCGAAGGCTCCAGTCGCCCTCTATCCTCGGGCATTTCGATCAGTCGGCGGAGACAGAAATCCGCACGGACGCCAGCAATACCCGGTGTCCGGTGCGGTACTCGTTCAGCGACAGGAAGGAGCAGAGCGAGTAATCGCTTACGCAAGCCGGGCGCTGTCTAAGGCAGAACAAGATTATTCAACGACCGACAAGAATGTCTTGCAGTCGTCTGGGCGATAACCAAGTTCCGCCCATACCTGTCGGGATCCCGTTCCGCGTTGTCACGGACCACCACGCCCTCTGTTGGCTCGCCAACCTCAAGGACCCGTCAGGACGCCTCGCTCGCTGGAGCCTTCGACTGCAGGAATTCGACGCGACAATTGTGCACAAGTCTGGCCGCAAACATAATGACGCCGATTGTTTGTCGGGGCCCCAGTCGAATATCCTCCCGACAGCACCGACGACGACGATGATGCCCGTTTTCTCGGAGCAATTACAGATACCGACATGGGAGCACTCCAACGAGACGACCCCGAACTTCGCGCCGTGATCGAACACCTCGAAGGTCAGGGAAGTTCCGTTCCGCGATTCTTGGCCCGAGACTTGTCAAGCTTCGTTCTGCGGCGAGAGCGTGCTTTTCAAGAAGAACTTCGGAACCAGCAACCCTGCCTGGCTGTTGGTTGTTCCTGCCAGCTTGCGAGAAGATATTTTTCAGCTTGCCACGACGACCCGACGGCTGGACACCTTGGCTACAGCAGGACACTCGCCCGGATTCGTGACAAGTACTACTGGCCGAGACTCCCGAAAACCGTCCATCTGTATACACGGTCGTGCCATGAGTGCCAACGACGCAAAGCTCCGACGAAGCCAGCAGGACTCCTGCAGCCGATATCTGCCCCGACTACGCCTTTCCAGCAGGTCGGAATGGATTTACTTGGGCCATTCCCAACATCGACGCAAAGAAACCGCTGGATTATTGTCGCGACCGATTATCTTACGCGATACGCCGAGCGAAAGCCCTGCCGTCGGGAACAGCGGTGGAAGTCGCCAAGTTTTTCGTCGAATCTATTCTCCTTCGACATGGCGCCCCCGAAGTCTTGATAACCGACCGAGGGTCATCGTTCTTGAGCTCCAGCTCACGCAGAATCCTCGGCTCAGCCACACCAGCCATCGTCGGACCACCGCGTACCATCCGCAGACCAACGGGCTAACGGAGCGGCTCAACAAGACGATCGCCGACATGATCTCCATGTGACGTCGACGTAGAGCACAAGACGTGGGACGAGGTATTACCATACGTCACGTTCGCCGCTACAACACCGCAGCTCAAGAAACAACCGGGTCAGTTTTCGCCCCAGCGTTCGATTCTGCTCTTTCGCCGATTTCGACGCCCGCGACGCTCTGCTGTTAATCTTTTGTTTCCTTCTTATTTTCGGGGCACAAGTTCGCCCTCATTAAACGTTTAGTTCCTTTAGTTATTCTCTGCCTCATCATTTGTCATTCGTGACAATATGAGCTGAAACCGATCGTTTATGATTCTTTGCCGCACCTGCCACTTTATCAGGAAGTTGTGGTTCTAACTAATCATAACATGCGAAGTTGAGGTCCCATACTTCCGACTATTTCACAAATTGAGAAATGACTGAGCTTGTGGGAAAAGCAGACACGTGAAACAGCCGGATCGGGTGCTTCAGATCATATTTTCCGCGGGAATACCTTAGCGACCAGTGACCGCATCATGTGCTTGGACAAAGGCTACTCGGGGGCGCAGGGGGGGAGGGGTTGTCATAATATATAATCGGAGAATCACTTTGATTCTGCTGCACTGTCGAGTATGAATAGACCACGAAAGGCGGAACGCGTGGCCTGTGATACATGCTGCGATATGTGAAGGCTGACAAACCCGGCAACTCGAAAGGGCGGTGCGATGGTGTCCGCTTATCCTGGCTTTACTCCGATGCAAACATTAAATAATTGACAAGAATACATCACACTCCGGCAATATCCAATGGCATTAAAAACAAAGGGTTTGTACAGTTGGAACGGTCGCACGCGCGTCCTCTCATGGCTTTTTATACGAATTTGGAGGGGCATGGGGATCGGTGGCCGAGTGGGCTAAAGCGCTCATCCAGCTCGACGCGCGTGGAGCGAAGCTCGCGCTGCAGAACCCGGGGATCTGGGTTAGAGCTTCCACCCTGCCCGTTTCGATCTGAATGAGCATCGTACCGGCGTGCGGTCGTGTACCACTATTGCGTGGTGCACGTTAAAGACCCCAGGTTAGCGGTAGTACTGCACTGGCTAAATTCCTCATCTACAGCGAGTGACTCGTCGCAACTTTAAATGGCTGACGAACTACACGCTGTATAAATATCCCCACAACCCAATTTTTTTGGGAGGGGCATCATGCGCCGGAGTTTTTTGCACTGGGAGAGTTCGGCACTCCTCTGAAGATACCGACAATCCAGCAACCACAGCTGGAAGTAAGGCAACCAGGAGGTGGCGCCTTGCCTCCACGTATTTGTGTAATCGAATTTCGAACCCACTCTAGATTAGACACGTAAGGTGTGCTGTGACCCACTCATTGTAATAAAAGTGTATATCGCTAATGTAAGTGTGTCTGGCGCTGCACTCGCGGTCAGAAGCTCAAACTTACTTATCTGCTACCATCTCTTAAATTTATACGAGCTTGAACTTATTCCTCCTTTCTGAAAAGTGATTTTAGAATGTTTTTAATATTGGGTTTCAAAACTAACCGCCGCTAAAATTAAGTGCAGTGACGAGCGCCATCTATGAGAGGCGACTGCGAACCCTTACGCTCAATCGCCAGATTAATTTTTGTTTGAGAAAGCCAAATTTTGTTTAAAACCAAATAAATGAAGCTTATTTGTAAGTTATGTTTTTGGAGATCAATAAACGATGTCCAGTGCTTGAATATAGTGACCAGTTGCAGGCATATCAAAATGTTAAAGTACAAAAAGTTGTGTTTAAAACTACTACTAACCGCGCATTTGGACTAGCGCACGTAAGTAGAGTGGCCAGAAGCAAAATCTTCCGTTTTGTATTATCGTAAATTCCGCTTGTTTTAGCGGGCGACAGGCTCCGCCTATCGGCCAAACTCTCCCAGTATATAGGGCTCTGGCATGCGCCATCTATTGTCGAGACAGCGGAGACAGCAGGCCCTGCTCTGTCTTGGAGAATCCGGCATTATAGTGCGCCAGCAGAAGCCCTCTCTTTTGTCGCCGCGTGAGTGCGCAACAGCCTGAAGAGCGCGATGTACATAAATTGTCTGCAACGTGAAATGCTCACACCGCTAAGGGAAGATTTTGTGTAGTAGGCGCGCTGTCTAATGTGAGTGACCTGAGTGAAATGTATTTGTAAAGTATTTGTGCACACCCTCGCAACCACTTGTTTGTGTTTTATTCATTGCCGATAGTAAGTGCATTGCCGTATGTACCCGGTCACTGAACGTATGAAACATGCCTTGAAGTGATAGATATTTTAGGGGTGCGCGAAGAGTGGTTCGAATCTAATAGCGTGGCGCTATTTATGTCCTTCTAAGGGCAGAAAAAAAAAGAAATCAATTCGACATAGTTTACATTTTCTGCGGTGTTGAAGGAAGGAATGAAACTGTTATTGAATTTCGAACGATATTCGTACACCCCTCCTATATTTATACTCGGCCACTTTGTTGATGCCTGGCATTTGAAATAAAAATAAAACTGAAAATGTAAAAAAAAAATATATATATATATGTTTTATAAATATATTTTAAATGATATTAACTTTCTAAACATCTGTCTGCCTTGAGATATGTGAAATCGTCCAGTCAGTATAGCTATCATGCGCATACCTGGCTTAGATACATTCATATACAGCTATAATCTATGCATGAAAAAATATTCTGCGCACATCATATTCTTCCAACCATCTAAAACCAATAATTCTAAAACCCATGCAATCATGTTAGAGCTAAATAATGCCTAATATTGTCCTCTGAAAAAACTCCCACAATACGTCTTCGCCCTATGCGGAGCGCATAGATCGTCATGCTTCTTGCGCAGGGATTCCGGTGACGTCAGAATGCCGAGTTCTGATTGGCTCTGATTGGAAAAATAGTGGGTAGACCTCAATGGTGGCTGCCTTTAACTCTACTCAGTTCTCCTTCCAATCGAGCCAATCAGAGTTCGGCGTTCGGACGTCGCCACAACCCCTGCGCAAAAAGCGGACGAACTCGCGATCCGCGTTGGCGCAGCCTTCTCAAAGGCAAAGCGGATGGTGGCCAGAGATAAAGAAGAAAACAAGAAAACAGTCTTTTCATGAAGAATCCAGGCAGAAGACAATTCCGCGTCTCATCACACTGGGAAGCGCACTCTTCAGTAGCAGTTTAGAGCAGAAATACTCGCAGAAGTAAGCACTTAATCAGTCCACTCAGAGATGTTCGTGCAAATGTTCCGGAATGTATTATTGCCACTACGTTCTTCTCTCGCTCCCTAGCGGTCTCGCGAGGGACCCTATCACTTGAAAGAGCTTCTAGCAGAAAATATCTCCTTATGCAGGCTTCCTGAATATTATTTTTAAACTTCTATCGTATCAAACAACAACAATCACCGGAAGCTACATGCAACGCGAATTCAACATCTTCCAAGTTAAAATCAGATCTCCTTAAACTGGAGTTGCACATTGCGATAAGATTAGACCCACTATGAAGTTGAAAAACACGTTTTTGCACTCCCCCACCTCCCTATTTCTTTCTTTTTTTATGTTTGAAGATAACATACCTTCCAGGCGTTTTGCGAGAGGTCCATATTTAGGATCGTTAAGCAACGGGTTGTTTTCCGGATTCCTTATGGTCATTTGTGCCTGCCAGGCACTAGTAGTGGCGATGCAAGCGAACAAAGCTGCGTACAGGAGACCCATTGGAACTGATGCAACTCCCATTTGCCGCTGTGCCGTGATCCCTTTCGAAGCGCTTTTATATTTAAAAGATACGTAGGCGTGCTTACCATTTCATAATCCACTTCCAACCATTCCAAAATCGTAGGTGTGGCACGTCTTTGCTAAGAAGAAACATTCTATATTTTTGCTGCTATATTCTTTGTTGCCCAATTTCGCAGTTCATTTTTGCGAAACCTTGACACGCACATCTGTGTATGTGTGTTTTTTATGGTGACTCTAATACCGCTCGCAATAAATTGAATGCTGTTAGAAAAATAGCCACGTCGTTCAACACGTGTGCATATATGTTTGTGCTTATTCGGAACGTCAATTGTACCACGAACGACAACAACGAGCCATCGAATCGAACCAAATGTCGCGTGATTGCCACGGGACTTTCGGGGAGGGTAGCAGTGACGAGCGGGGTGCGTATAGCCACGTGATACTTTCGCCGCGCTTCGATTGGTTGGAATGGCTTGCGACGTCCGCCTGCAGGTTTGTCGTAAGGCTAAAAGGTAGCATAAAGGCTTTACACCATGACGCTATTCTGTAAAAATCTTGAGAGCGAAGAAACATTTTAAAAAGAACAAACGTAAATAAGTGCGAAACTGAACAGACTTTTGTGTAATTCATATTGATAGTGCGTGTTCCATAATCATAAAATGATTACCAAGCTGAACCTTTTCGAAGTGTGAACATTACTATAGTTACAGATAAGGTAAACACGGCAAGGAGCAGCTTCAGTTGTCCCGCCTCCAGCGCGAGCTTCCTACATACGACAACGCATCCGGCGTCCCGTGCACCTCGAGCGCGCGCGCTCAGCCGAAGTAAGGCGCATGGCATGGAGCCGCGTCTTCGATGTTTCATTCATGTCACTTGCCTTTAAGTGAGTACATCTCTTATCACTGTAGCACTACTCCGTTTCACCTTATGTTGTACCGCAGAGAAGGCTAGAAGCGCGAGCTCATAGCGTTGGCAGCTGACCTTAATGCACGCGAGCTTGTGCCGCCGAGATGTGCCCCAGAGCAAGGAGCTCTCGCTTGTAGCCTTTCCTGCGGTACATCATAAGTGAAACAGAGTATATAATCTTCCTCATTAACATACATCAATATATTAAGCCTCAATCTTAATATCCTTAGATGACCTGAAAAACAAATAGATGCATTATTATGCGCTGTGTGATCTGATATTTCGCCTCCCAATGTTACTATCTCTTTTAGCGCAAGCGATCGTTCATTCATTTGCTTTTGAAACCAATCATACTGAAATATTAGCATAGAGTACGCGATTTACGGAGCGGACGTATACTAAGCTTGTATTCAGCGCATCAGCCTCGCAAAAATACGTGTGTTTGCAGCGGATGCTAATGAGAGTAGCGTCGACATATCAGCAGCTAGGGTAATAGAACTGTAGTAACGAACATGTTATATAACTTGTAACTTGCATTCATGGTAATACAAACCATTGATTGCTTGGATTGGTTTGTTGATTGATTGATTGGTTGACTGATTGGATTTATATTCATTAATATAATAATTGATTGAATAATTGATTGACTGATATAAGGAGCACATAGAGCTACAGGATAGGGCCTCTATAACAATGGTAATAGACAATGGCTCAATAGCGTGACCAAAAAAGAACAAATCTGAAGAACAAGACGGGCAGAATTTCTAGTAACAAAATACTGTAAACGACTAAATTTTCGTGAGAACATAGTTTTCGAGAATTTCGCGAATCGCCGACCATTCGCGAAAAATACGTCCCGCGAACAATTCGGGCAATATGTGAACGCTACGGAAGCGGCACTCGATTCGCGAAAATAAGAACCCGCGAATAATTTCAAATTTTCAGCTTTGGCCCGATTCGCGAAAAATTGGAGCCCGCGATACGTTTACAGTATACAATTACTCTTTCTAGCGCAAGTTCATACTGGCCGTCTCTCGGACGCGTTTTCTTTATTGGTACCTACTATTTTTTTTCTTATCTGTTCGAAACTTCCACGGCACTAAAAACCGAATGTTATTTTGGACTGCCATCCAAGCACAGCCATTCCTGCTAGTTTTCTCCACCGCAAATGTTCACTACGCCATGCCGAATGCTTAGAAGCCTCTAAGATATAGCCCTCGCGGTGCACTGAAAATATGCCTTTAGATCGTAACGTCCGAATTAAAATAACAAAGTTACTCACCAAGCTTTTAGAGACAAAAGGATTCTTTTTCCGGCAGCAGCCGCTTTAAATGTCCAAGTTTCCGCGATCGCATTGGTCGTCACTCTGTCCTTCAATCTGTTCACAAATACATTTCAATGCCAACATTCACACACTAGTAAAACTGCCAGACGGCCAAGAACGTGTGTAATGTGTATAAATGCATGCGCTTCGCTCGATCTTTCTCGGCCGCCTCTTGCACACGTGGAGAAATTAGAATCATAACTGCCACCCGTCTTGCATGACGCCGAGGTCTTGCCTGTTCAGATCAGTATTGTTATCCGACGTTTTCTTGTTCAGATGAAGCTTTATGGCAAAGCTTGTAGGCGACGCTGAGACAAAACAAAGGTCTTCAATGCCATGATAAGCTCCTCTTTTTTAAGGCAGTCGTAATATTATCCTTTTACATAACTTCCTGCTAAAAATAGGAAGTTATGTATAAGGAATGTTCAACTTTGTTTTTGTTGCGCGACTTTCTCACTGCCTTTTATATAATAACTGAATCTAAAATGGCATGAAGATTAGCTCTGTTTTTTTTATTCTTTTCTAAAGGAGTGTGCAAACTCAACCAGATGAATAGATTTTGCTGTGTAAGTCGAAATAAAAAAAAAGTAAGGTTCTCCAACATTCCTTGTGTGACAGTAGAAAGAAGAAGCTACCGACGTGATCGGACGCGTTTTTCTGACCACCCCAAACAAAATAACCAGCACCGAGCTGCCAATTTCGGGCTCATTATACGGCCTTCCTGGAAGGGTTTTCTCACCTGGAGGACCAGAAGAAAGGCCCACTACTTCGAGCAACGTTCCAGCCGCCGATGCAAGCGGTTAGCTCGAGGCCATGGACCCGAAAATCGCGAGCAACGCGAAACCGACATTATCAAGATGGGACCGGCAAGTCTCGCCACTCTGATACTGAAAAAGCCAACACTGGAGTACCACGCCGTCGTATGCTTCGGTGAGCTCTCTACAATTCCAAACACAGCTCTTTCCGTTGAATAAGCTTTAAGATCCCTTCTTCGAGTATCCCGAGAGATAACTTTATAGACATATTCAAGAACATTCTTGGAGGAACCCACGAAATCGTTCCAACCGAAACGAAGAAGAGGAAATCGCCTTCCAAGGAAAATCGGCTATAAACCCTCTAGGAACTAAACAATGCAAGAGGCCCCGGCCGCAATCGGCACCATACCAGACACAACGACGCCTGCAGCGGTGAACAAGCGCGCCAGGTCGACACCTGCTATGACACTCCCATCACCAACGACCGCGGCAGGCGAGACGCCAGCTGCTACACAAGAGGAATCTGAGGACACGGTTTGCTGGAACCAGATGTCGTTTAAAAAGGAAAGGACACAGGTCCGAGGGGACCCGACACAGCAAACTTCCCACAAAGCCAAGTCAACCCGGCGATGGCAGTACAAGTATAGGATCCATTTGATGCAATCACAAATCTGGATCAAGCCCCTACTTCCAGAACTCAAAATGCACTTCACGGGCACTCACATCCCAAAGGCCCTCACAACGCGTCTAATTGGCTAACACGATTTCAGTCAGCACGGGTTCGAAAGAGTAATACGAGACCCTTGAGAAGATCGCAGAGATCGGCAGTGGAAGAAAAAAGGCAAGATACCCTAATAAGTCTTCAGCGACCTATGGGAATACACACAGCAAGGGTGTCATTTACGACATATATCCTAAGGAAGAGGAGCCGCAAGACGACAACCTTAATTTGAAAATTGAGTCAGAACAGCCTCACGTGGTGGCCGCTCGAAGACCTTGGCAAGTCAAACACGGCGGGCCTCACGTTGGACGGAGAGAAGACGCGATCCGTTCTTTACGGCAAGAGGAACATATGGGTATTCCCGTTCAAACCGAAAGAAGTAACCTGCGGGAACTGCCATCGCCTAGTACACAAGTTCGATATATACCCAAATACGTCAGTGTGCCCTATATGCGGAACCGACCATCCAAGACCAACGGACTCGGCCCAGGGACCTGGGTGTACCGACACTACACCCTACTGTCAGGGATATAAGAAGAAGGGACACCTCGGAACCGACCTCAAATGCCCCACATGGCAGGAAACCAATGTACAGTGGCCCAATTTTTTAATAATATCAAGCGAGCGTCGACCGCCGGGACGGCCAGCGCTATGCCGCGGAGAAATGCGGCGACACGAGAGAGATTAGGCGCGTGCGCACAAAGCTGTTTTCGTTGCGAGCGTCGTCTGCTAGGCTATTCCGTTGACCGCACACAGCCCCTGTTCATTATCTGCTGGCATAGCTAACCGCATTTAAGCAAAGATTTGAAAAGCGCTTCCTTTTTATTTCTATATACTGCTCAGGCGTGGCATAAACCGCGCGTCATCTCGAGTTTAATTTACTTTTTTTTTCATTTCATGTTTGCGTTTACTTTTGTGAACACCAACAAAAATTAAAAAGTACGGTAACGCGACAAAGTGAATGCAACGATGCATTAAACTATATACCGCAGACAATGCTACGAGTCATCAAAATCAATTCAGTGCTTTCACCCTGCCACGTGACATCGTGCTTCCTCATGCAGTTGTACCCAGCGGGAAGGCCACGTGACACACTTTTAGCGATGGACTGGCCAAGATGGCTCGTAGCGTCGGCTGCGGTACAACACATAGTAAAACGGAGTATAGACAGGGTTTCAGCTTGGTGTTTTGTATTATCAACTGCATTGTTGCTGTCGTCATCTAGCCTCTGTAACCGGGTAGTCACACTTTTCTTTGACCAGCGGGTGCGCGCACATTTTGATGCCTCCTCGAGTGCCCATAGAAACACGGGAACGTGTTGTGAGAATGTCGATGGGCGGCATGACGCAAAGGGATATAGCAACAACAGTCTGGGTTATACAGGCTACCGTCAATAGGATTCTCAACGCATTCCAAGAGGAAGGGCGTATCGGTGATGCACTTCGACATTGCAAGCGCCCTGCCCTCCTTTGCTACGGAGCAGGGGCTGTGTGCGATCAACGGAATAGCCTAGCAGACGACGCTCCCACCAGAAAGGGCTTTGTGCGCACGCGCTTAATCTCTCCCGTATCGCCGCACGCCTCCGCGGCACGGCGCTGGCCGTCCCGGCGGTCGACGCTCGCTTGATATTATTAAAACAATGGGCCACTGTACTATCGGCCTCAAATGAAATGCGAACAGCGGAGCGCGTGGCCGCTCGGTACATGTTGCGCATCTTCGAAGCTTGGGTTGTGCTGTGCGAGGGTAAAACACATCGGAGTAGGACACACACCCTCGCAGCGCCCTACTTTCCAACCCGTGGTTTTTGCCAGTTTTAGGAGGCCTCCAGGAGGCGCAGCATGTACTCACGGCCACGTGCTCCGCGGTTCGCATTTCATTTGAGGCTGATGGTACACATGCGAGAAAACATCAAGAGTTTCAAAGAACAGCACAAGCTGCAACAACAACAACAGGAGATAGCAAACAGAGCCGTTCAGATTCCAGTGCCTCCTAGACGTGATCAACAAGATCTTGGAAGCTGGCAAATTTCCTGAGCAATTGAAGCACTCCCTCGTCACCCCAATTCCAAAACCGAACAAAGAAAAGGGTGCACTTTCCAGCTACAGGCCAATCTCTCTAACGACATGCACATTCATATTGATGGAACAAATGATACTAGCAAGAATCGTACGTCATCTGGAATCTACGGACGCCTTCCACCCCGCCCGGACAGGGTTTCGTCCGTGCCTCGGAACGCAAGAAAGCCTCGCCCTCATATCGGCTGACGTAATACGGAACATCAACCCGAACCGCGCAACCATCAAAACAATCGTAGCGATTGACGTCAACAAAGCTTTTGACTCTGGTCCCACACGCGTTAATCCTCAACGAAGCACGAAGACTCGGCATAGTCGAAAGGCCGCTGAACTTTGCCAAGAACTTTCTTGAAGGAAGAACATTCTCGGTACACTGCGGCTCGCACGACAGCGAACCGAGAACGAACAGAGTAGGAGTTCCACGGGGCTCCGTTCTTTCACCAACGCTCTTTAATATCGCAATGGCAATCTTGCCTCAAGAAGTTGCCAAGATCCCCAACTTGGTATTCACCATGTACGCGGACGACATCTTAATATCGACCGCGAACGACGACGTTGCAAGACTGCAAGACACTCTACAAGCGGGCCTAAATAAAAAGCCCACCAATGCAGGTTAAGACTGCAAGCCTCCGGGGAGAAAACCAACTACACCGTAATCGCACCAAAAAGGCACCGTCTAGCCAAGATAGCGGAACAACTAAACTTTGTTCAAGCAGGCAAGCAAATCGAGCCGTTCCTGTCAGTGAAGATCTTAGGGATCACTATCGAAGAGACTCCAGGACACACTAAAACATTGCAACTCTGCCCTTGATGCCATTCGGCCCATCTGTAGCGCCAGGGGCGAAGCGACAGCAGAAACCGTGCCTGCTACGGGGCTCGGCACTATACTGGCTAACCAGTGGCGTCACAAGCGGGGGCGGACCGCCCCAGGTGCAGGGCTCAGGGGGGTGTCGCGGCGGGCCACGGGGGGGGGGGGGCGGCAGTCGCGGCGGGCCACGCGATAGTGGGGGGGGGGAGGTCGCGACGGGCTGCCGCCCCGGGTGCCGCTGACCCTCGTGACGCCACTGTGGCTAACCAAGGCGCAATGGCAAAAACTCGAAGCCTTGAACAACCAAGCAAAAAGTATGATCACGGGCCTACCCAAGTTCTACCCCGTGGACAAACTGAACGAACACGCTGAGATTAAATCTCTACACGAAACTGCCGTGGCCCGCATGGTCGCACACAGCGAAACAAACTCAAAGCAAACACGGCAAGGCAAAGGCATTCTGGAACTCTTATTGAGATCTCCGGAAGACCTACCCAAGCTACCAGAGCCCCTCTCGCCATGGGAAGATTATTCAGAAATCACTCAAAACAAACCAAGCTATCGAAAGGGCGACAAAAAGCAGCAAGGTCGCCTTGCCAGGGCACACATCAAGATGACGGAAGCGTGGAAAAACGGAACGAGCGGAATCGTGGCTGCCTACACGGACGCTGCTTCGATAGACGGCCCAGTCACTCTAAAGACTGCAGCCGTTATCTCTCCAACACTAGGCACAAGCGCAACCAAGAACCTTCCAGTCCGCACCTCGGTAAAAGGGCGAGAAGTCGCAGCAGTCCGCCTTGCCCTCGAGACGTCCTTGAATTACCTGAGCATCTCCGGTGTTGGAGTAACCACGCGCGTTGCATTATTCGAGGTCACAGACCTATACACCAATTCAATTCCCCGCTAAATTTAGCGAAGAAACTGAATTTGTGTATGTCTGTGACGTCCCATAATGCAACGCTGCGCATTCAGTTTCTCCGCTAAATTTAACGGTAAAACGGACGTCACATGACCTCAACACCAATTCAGTTTCCCCGCTAAATTTAGCGGGGAAATGAATTGGTGTTGAGGTCACGTGACGTCAGTTTTTCCGCCAAATCTAGCTGAGAAACTGAATATGGTTCATAGGTGAAGGGACACGAAGTCATGTGACGTTATTTTCCCCGCTGAATTGAGCAGCAAAACTTAACTGGTGTTGAGGTGCACGTGGCGTAAATTTTTCAGATAAATTTAGCGGGGAAGGGGGGAGGGCAGGGAATGGAGGAGGAGGAGGGTAGGCTACGGAATAGGAGGAGCAGTGGAGGAGGAGGAGGAAGGAGAGGAGGAGGAGAAGGGGAGGAGGAGCAGAGGAGGCGGGAGAGGGGGCGGGTACGGAGGAGGGGCATACCCTATGCTCCATACCCTTCTCCTCCTCAAACTGGCTCTAATTTCGCGTTACAAAGATTTGTAAACGTCTAATTTTTTTTTATCAGGAACACACAGCCATTGTTTAGGAAAACTATCGTTCGAAAACTAATGTAATATCCAACATTTTTGTTCACTAGATACGCAGCAGAATTCCTGAAGAGTGGAACTGTGAAAATCCAAAAGGTAATTTATTTTATGCTAAGATCGCGCTGAAATAAAAATAAATGTTTTGCCTTTTATGTTGGCGGCAAAATCTTAACATCTTTTGTAAAAGATATCCGTTAAGCAAAAAGCAATGGCACAGCTCCATTGACCAATTAAATTTCACTTAAGAAAAATAATGAGTGAGCCCTTCCTTTTGTCCCGCTACCAAACAATAGTTTTCCTAATGTGAAATTTATGCCAAAATGCGGAACGGACAAAAACGTGTTATTAGTGCTCGAACCTCCACCTTTTCTTTAGCATAGGTGTACCGAAAATAATTGATAAAATAATAACTATGCTGTGTAAACAAATGAAACCTGCGAATACTCTCTAGAAGTTGATGGATGTAAATATGGCTCTTTTTTTAAACAACATTTCTCGCAGAAAAAAAATCATGTAGCGTCCCTCCTTAAACTTGTTTGTTTTAAGATTGAAATGAATTAAGTCCGGAGGATAATCATGCTGCAATTTTTTCCTCCACTTCTTCGGAAATATTATGTTAATTGCAGAAGGATTATTCCAGAAGTTCAGCCACCGATTCTTGACGTATATGTCTAATAAATATTTTTATCTATTTTGACAAACAAACGTATGAGCACAGTTAGCTTCACGTCTGTATGCGAATATGATGACTTGTAATGACAGCATAAGAATATATGTCCGGTTTAATTTTTAAAAGTAGTCAATCCAACACAATTGGACTTGTAAAGTAATTTATTACTGCCTGAGCACCGAGCACGTGATGGCTTTGATACATCTTCATTTCACACCTATAGTCGTTTTCACCTTGATATCCGTAGTAAAAAAGAACGGCTCCTCGCGATGAATTACTGATTTCCCCCTTTATGTAGATAATTATATATATATATATATATATATATATGTGTGTGTGTGTGTGTGCATCTTAGTCTAGATATACGTTATAGTTATAAAGAAGACTGTTTCAAACGCCAAAAGCACCGCTTCTTCCTTCTACAACCAAATCATGTAAGAACTACTTTTCGCTGCGTATGAAGAATGCGCAAAACTTCCTTTTTTCTTCAGGTGAAAACGAGCACGGTAAACAAACATACAACATTAAAGAAGTTTTTATACATATATATTAGAATATTTTTTAAAGATTGTTTACACTGCTTTCACTTCTGATTTGGAACTTAGGAACACATTGAACATTTTCTTGTTAAAATACAAAACCAAAATAAAGATGTAGTCACTTCAGCTATCACTTTAGTTCGCGCTAAGCACACCAGCTTTTGGGTGGTTGAGACCCACCACTGTTCACTTGAGTGCTGGCATAAGTACGAATGTACATACCTACCAACACCGTCCATGCACGTGATAATAGTAGTAATAATATTAATAATGGCAAGGTAGAATATTCGTAGTTCTTGCATCATTTTTATTTTATAAATTCTTGGCGTAATGAGTAGTTTCTTCGACTAGTATTTTATTTCAGTCTATGCACACGAACCAGACTGTGGAGACAATGCCCTATTTTCTTCCATAGTACGCGTACGTGATACGCGTACGACAGTTTCCGCCACTAATTGGGACACGCATAAGCATCACGATCCAGAAACCTGAGAAGTCAAGTCTGTTTGGGCATTTTTGCATATGCTCTTGTCGTACATCATATCATTTGGATAGCCACAGGCTGATATGAAGGCATAGCGGCAAGTGGTGGGAAGGCTTCTAAATATGGCTTCTTCAAAGTTATGCGTTTTTTCTTTCTTTATATCTTCACTTTGTGTTGTAGTTTCTGCATTTTCCTCAGTCTGCTTATCTTCTACTTTTGGTGGAATGCTTCTTGTGATATTTTGTGCGCGTTCCAGTACCTCTGGCAAATCTGATATCCTGAGCCAAAAGTCGCATCCTGGAAAAGAAGCAATGAAATTACCAATCATTGCGAACAATTTCACTGATATTAATGTAATAATCCTAATGGGACTTCTTAATGGAAAATAAAATATTGAGCAAAAAAGTAATATAACGGCTTCATTAAAGGGCAACTCCGCTCTATTCCGAAGATTTCGGGACAATGAGTGATTTCGAATCAAAAAGCCCCAGTAAAAGACACTACGTCGTTTGCTTCGCGAAAAATGGGATATATATTTTTTTAATACTAATTTTAAACACGAGCGGAAATCGAAACCGAAACTTCGGCTCCGTCCGGCAACATTGGCCTCGGGCCGCCAAGTACATGGCCATCACGTGGTACGAGATGTCACGTGATCCTCGGCCCAACGACGGGCGGGATGGTGGCGGGCGTGTGGTCGTCTGCTCTGCATCGCACTCTTCGCCGCGTTTTGGTGTCTACGGCATTCGACGACGTCTGCACAACTGCGGCATAAGTCTGCGCACGTGGTGTCCATAGTGTGGACGAAACTCCGAGAGGCAATAATCACAAACGGTGAGACGACGACAGTGGTTGTGACGCGAAAGGCGGCGGTAACGGCGGAACCACGGCGGGCGGCCGGTCTCCTCCGAAGAAGCGCGCTGCGCAGGCGCGTACGCCAATCACGTGGAGACCGCTGAGCGCAGAGAGGCAACGTTGCTGACGTCATGCGCTACGCTCAATGGGAGAAGTAAAAACAAGCGAAAGGAGGCCATGAAGATGACGTTTAGCTCAATGTTGGCTCCGCCCATGCCGTAGCCTTGACTGCGCTGTTGGTTTCGCCTGAATTCGCCCGCTCGAGTCAGTTGATTTCGGCAACTTGGCGAGTTGCAAAGTTTGGCGGACCGTTTAAGAAACATTTAAACAGTACTGCGTCGTAATATTTGACGTGTGGTCTTCCTAGGCGATACTGAAGAGGACTGCATTGTTTTTTCAAAAACCAAAAATAAAGCGGAGTTGCCCTTTAAGGAGAGCATGCAACGTGTGTCAAGGAAAGCTGGTGTAATCACTCCTGCAAAAGGTAGTCATCTCACATTTAAAAAATCTTAATGTTATATTAGTGTATCCCATAAAGAATATTTAAAAACAAAGTTCAGTAGTGATAGCTTTTGAAATATCTAAGTAATTATCTTTTTAATCAGTAAATTTCAAAATATAACTTCAATTACAAATCTTGAGCATCACCGAAAACAACTAAATCAACGCATTTCACAGAACTATAAGGCAAGCGCAGCGTTCTACGCGGTTAGAAAAGACACTCGATATGAATACGTTTTAAATTGCGGTTTCGTACCAAACCGAATCTCTGCGGCAGCGATTCTGCCCCCCAAAGAGCTCGACTACCACTTCGCCTGCCTTCCGGGAAAGCAGAAAGTATGGTGCAAGCTGGCAAATGAACCGCTGTGCCATTCGAATGACATTGCAAGAATAAATTTTGATTATTAGGTTCACCTCCGTCATTTGAAGGCTACATATCGAGGCACGGTAATTGAGCAGATTGGCCACGGGGAGCTCGTCCTCTGGCCCAGAGATTCGCTTTGGTAGCAAACCAAAACTTAAAAGCGCGCACAAATTGAGTGTGTCTTTGGTCTACTGCAAAAAACCGCGCGTGCCTTTTTTTTTAAGTGGTTTATAGTAGGTATTTGATGATGCCCAGAAAATTTCTAATTAAAACTATACATCCGTATTTTAGAGCGCAGCTCTTAGGCGCCCGTTTCCGGGTTGAGCAGCGTCGGCGTCGACGTCGGCGTAACCGCGCGTTGCATTATGTGACGTTTCTCATAATGATGTCACGCGTGACGTCACTGGTGATGTGACGAGGGCAAACGTTTCCCGCTAAATCTGACAGGAAACGTTTTCGCTAAATATGGCGGGAAATTGTTCCGGTAAATTTAGCGGGGAACTTTTTCCACTTAATATAGCAGGAAAATTTTTTCTCTAAATGTATAAAAAAGTTTCCGCCAGATTTAACGAAAATTTTCTGTCAAATTTCGTGGTTAAATTTTACCCTCGCCCCACCCCTTCCCTTCAAGGTCAGCACCATCCAGCATGCCCAGACAAAATGTAATATGTCTGACAAAGGACACAAATGTCTTGACCATGACGTATCAAACATAAAAACCCATATGCAAACAAAATCCCTGTATACAAAGACAAAAACCGAGGAAATATATGCAGATTGTCGCCCACGCCGTAAAAGAAAAACAACGACGCACGTTAATTTTTTAAGCCTGCAGAAACACGGCAAACAATGGGGCCACACGCCGCACTTTTCTTAACTTCTGTTCGCCCTGTAACGTCATTGTTTTGTGGTTGTGTATGTTAATCTAAAAAACTACAATGAGTAATAGATCATAAAAATTATTAAAAGAAAAACACGTTCGACACTTTAAGCGGATAGTGTTTTCGATATTGTGAAGATTGTTCGAGCTTTATAATTAATATTCTCACTAAAGCAGTTATACGGATATTCTTGGCTGCCAGATGTTTAACCCTCTAATTTTCCAGATTGACCTGCTCTAAACACTACTTTTATTTCATATATATATATATATATATATATATATATATATATATATAAAACTGGGGAAGAAAGAAATTCGGTGAACAACAAACGATTTATTCTTCGACGCTTCGGCCGGAGTCCGGCCTTTCCCGACGAAGGCCAGACCTGCCGAAACGTCGAGAATAAATCCTCCGTTGTTGCTGTTTTCACCGAAGGTTCTTCTTCCAGTTATATACCCACGCCTTCGGCCTCCCGCCACCATGCCCGTATACATATATATATATTTAATTATTTATTTATTTATTTCCATACCTTAAGGACCCCTTGCGGGGTATTACATAAGGGGTGGGCATGGTGGTCGTGTAATATATAATAAACAAATGCAAGTAGATAATACAAAATAAACAGTGTAACAAATAGACACTCAAAAAGGACTTGCAAATTATACAATACAAATAAAAATTAAACAGTAAACGCACACAAAAATAATGAAAGGTTAAAAAAAATGCTAGATAAATGCTAGAAAAATTCTAAATATGATACTGGTGTTTAGTTATACTGGTATACTGATGATAGCAATACTGGCTGTATGGACAACGTAAACATATGCACAAGTTAGAAAAATGAGAGGAGAGCTGTTTTAAATTTCAATGGGTCAGCAAGTGAAGTGATTTCACGGGGAAGATCGTTCCAGTCGTTAGCAGTTTTGACAAAAAATGAATTCATGAAAGTAGTTGTTTTAAATTTTGCAGGTATGACTTGGTGAGGATGGTAATTGCGGAGATGGCGTTCAACAGCTACTTGAATGTATGACTCACACTTAGTAGCGTCATTAAATAGTTTATGAAATAGCAGAAGACGGGTTATTTTGCGGCGTATGCTGAGATCTTGTAAGTTAACTTGTTTCTTCAACGCTGTGACACTAGTGTTATATGAATAATTTGAATGAATGAACCTGACTGCGCGATTTTGAATTGCCTCGACGTCGGAAGAGAGATATGACTGATGAGGGTCCCACACAGATGAAGCAAATTCTAGTTTAGGGCGAACAAGTGTTTTAAAGGCGAGAAGTTTGAGGTGATGTGGGGCTGACTTTAAGTTACGCTTGAGGAAACCCAAAGAGCGGTTAGTAGATTTAATTAGATGCTCAATGTGAGTTGCCCATGAGAGGTTTGGAGTGAGATATACACCAAGGTACTTATACGATGTGCAGGATGTTAGGGCGAAACTATTTAAGCGATACACAAATGACATTGGGTTAGTGCGGCGGTGGAAGGAAAGGAGCATGCATTTATCAGCGTTGAGTGACATTTGCCAGTCTGTGCACCACTTTTCGATGGTTATTAGGTCGTTCTGCAAGATAATATTATCGGCGGGAGAAATAATGCTACGATATATTACGCAATCATCGGCAAAAAGACGAATGTTAGAAACTACTGATATTGGAAGGTCATTAATATATATTAAAAACAAAAGAGGACCTAAAACAGACCCCTGAGGTACTCCAGACGTAACGGGAGAAGGATAAGAAGAGTGGTTGTTAGCGAGTACAAACTGGGTTCTACCGGTAAGGAAACAGTTAATCCAAGAAATGACGTTAGCATCTAAGTTAAGCTGGGAAAGTTTAAGCATCAGTCGGTTATGGGGGACCCTATCGAAGGCCTTGGAAAAATCCAGAAAAACTGCGTCAGTTTGTATGTTATTGTCAAGATTACAATGTAGATTATGAATGAAAGCGGAAAGTTGCGACTCGCATGAAAACCCTTTGCGGAAACCATGTTGATAAGGATAAAAGAACTTATTCATTTCAAGAAAAGATACCAGCTTTGAGAAGATTACATGTTCCATGATTTTACAGGGTATGCATGTTAACGAGATGGGCCTATAATTCAAAGGAGAGAACTTGTTGCCTTTTTTTGAGATAGGAACGATCTTCCCCACTTTCCAATCGTCAGGGATACGGCCAGTAGTTAGTGATTGGGTGAAAATGAGGGTTAATATTTTACTAGTAAGAGTATTTGTGTTTTTAAGAACTTTTGAATTAAGCTCATCGACACCAGCTGAAGATGATAATTTCAGATTCTTGATTATATGGTAGATGCCTTCTTCATCGAACTCGATGGCTGACATAAGTGGAAAGTTATAGGCAGAAGTTACAGGATGATTACCAACAATTTCTTTTGTAAAAACCAAATTGAACACTTCATTAAGAATATTAGCACAGTTTTCAACATCGATGCTTATTCCCTCCTTGTCAATTAAAGAAATTAATGTCGTTGGAGATGGATTGATAATTTTCCAAAACTGTTTAGGGTTGTTTATTAGCATATTAGGCAGACGTTGGTAATAAAATGATCGTTTGGTGGATTCTAAAGCAGACCTGTATGCTTCATCGGCAGAGTTGTATTTATTCCATGCAGCGGGGGTGTTATATTTACTTGCCGACCTAAATAACCTTTTCTTTTTATTATTAAGACGCTTTAGTGACGAGTTAAACCATGGTGCCTGCGGATTAGACTTAATTAGACGCGTTGGTATATATAAATTAATGAGATCCCGCATAGCATCCTTAAATAAAAGCCAATTATCATTAACATCCCGCGTTGGAAAACCGACCTCGTAGGCATCATAAAAATTTTGTAGTTCAGTGTTAATAGCTTCATAATTTCCCTTGTCATAAAGTGTTATTAGTTTTTGCTGAGTAGGACTCTTTTTAAATGAGAGCTTGATGTTAGCCAGTATTACTTGATGATCGCTAATACCGGGAAGGTGGAATAAACTATCCAACGTTTCAGGAGCAGTTGTAAGTATTAAGTCTAGTATATTGGATGATTGGGAGGACACACGCGTTGCATCTTTTATTACTTGAGAAAGGGTTAAGTTAAGACACATATCATAAAAATCACGCTCGACTGCATTAGTGTGTAATCCAGTAGACCAATTAATACCAGGAAAGTTGAAATCGCCAAATAAAAACATTTTGGCATTACGATATTTACGCTTCAACAAAACAATGTGGTCGTTAAGGATGGGTACAAATGATGGGTCATTTCCCGGTGGGCGATAACATACTCCAATCAAAACAGGGGACGAGAAAACGCGGCAACAAATCCACAACATTTCAAGCGAAGAGGCCTCGTTAATCAGAGAACATTTTAAATTATCTTTGGCAGCGATTAGGACACCGCCACCTCGCCTATCTCTTCTGTCGGCGCGAAATAAAGTAAAGTTATTCATAAAAGGAAATACTTCGCTATCATCGACAGCTGATGATAACCATGTCTCGGTTAAGATGACAAAGTCGCAGTTAGTTGTGGATATGAGTGCAGAAATCTCGTCACGTTTCGGAATGACACTTCGAATATTAGTGAACAAAAACGATGTTTTCTCGCTTTTTGGCGATACACTTTTGCCATCAAGTTAATGGGTGGTCGGGGGACTAGTTATGGGGAACATTCTTTTACCTCGTCAACAGAACTATCATAAAAATACCGCTTATCTTGAATAAAAAGTTTATTAAAGCGCAAACTAAACGCGCATGATTTTGAGCGTGCAAAAGCAAGAAGGTGATTACGGGCTGTGCGAACGGCTGGCGAAAAATCCTCTCCTACACTTATCTGCGTTCCCTTGAAAAGCCGCGCTTTAGAAAATACCAATTCTTTGGATTTACTTGACGCAAACTTCATAATTATCGGTCTGCTTTTTTCGGGAGAAAAACGGCCAATATATATATATATAGGGTTTCTGCGTGTAAACCCCAAAGAACACCCTGCATGTTCAGAACTTCGGCGTTGACGTCTGTCACTCTTGAGGCGACCATTCTGAGTAATTCGAAACAAATATGTTTATTTCCTCCATAGAAATATTCACTTCACCCCTCGCTATTACTGCAGGCCTCAGCTCATAGGCCGCCCGAGTTGTTACCGGTCCTCTAATGCGTCATTTGGCTCCTCGTGTAATCACTTGTCCAACCAGATCGATGTAATGCCACAACACCAAAGAATAGAAATCGATAAAGAGCACCTAGCTTCGCCTTGCAGTCATATTAAACAAGAAATGGGGGAGCATAGACGTGACGCGCTACTTGAGTTAAAAAACCTGGTTGCGGATGAAGCGTGATTCAGAACTTTTACATCAAAGAGGACTTACAGAAATATGAGTTTGTAAGGAGTTAAATTGATATAATAATGCAGCAGCATTTGCTTATTTTGTTGTAGATTCCACCGTCATTCATAAGAATGAATGTGGTAACCTGAGCATTAATCACTGTTCAATCAATCAATCAATCAAAGAGCTTTATTTTGTTTCCCAAACAGCTTTAGGGGCCTCTTTTTTAGGGTTACACTTGACATAATAAAACAGCACTGAAGCAAACAAACTACACGTCAATCCGGACCACTATACTATTCTTAGAACTTTTTAAAAGGTATAAAAAACGTCCCCGTGAGGGTAAAATACTGGTCGTACATTAGCATCATCCGGGTCGGCGGAGGACTGAACTCTAGATAAGATGGGTAAAAAAAAGGAGTAGACCTAGTTTGTCGCTGGGGTACATGAATTGTGATTTTACACAATAACACTGGGGAATCAAGAACAGAATTGAACTACTTATATAGAAACACCATGTCGCGAACTAGTCGCCTAGTTGAAAGAGGCGAAAGACCAAGAGGGTCCAAAATAACCACATAATAATAAAAAACATAATCATAAAAAACACTCCGTCCAATGTGGCGATCATAGACAATTCTCACAAGTCGTCTGTGTATGCACTCCAACCTGAGCGCCTGACTGACACCCAAAGAATTCCATACCGTAGAAAAAAAGTCCAACCGTGATAGAACCAAAGCCCGAAAAAGGTTCGGTACACAGGTGTAATTCCGGAAGTCACGGGTGATGCGTGAAATTATGTCCAGGATACGCAAGAAATCATTAATAACCTTTGAAACATGATAGTTAAAGTTTAGGCGTGAATCGATTAAAACGCCAAGGTCACGCATAACAGAAGATCGCAAAATTTCAGAGCCGTCTAATGTGTAAGGATGAACAACATACATTTGCATTACGGGGAAAAGAGACGACTTTAGTTTTGGTGGGGTTTAAAACCAGCGAGTTCGCATAGAACCAGAACTGAATTGCATCAATATCTTTTGTAACGATTCACAGTCCACAGGCGTGTGGATACTACGACAAATTTTCACGTCATCAGCATACTTAAGCATCATTGAGTCACTCACACTAGTGACAAGATCATTTACAAAAATATTAAAAAGCAAAGGTCCAAGGTTTGACCCTTCTGGTACTCCAGAGTTCAACAGATAACGAAAAGATTTGCATCCTAACTAGGAAACCATGTTTGAGCGCACACCAAGATAACTAGCAAACCAGTCGCAGAAACCTGAAGAAAGACCCATATGTGACAGCTTCGACAGCAATAAATTGTAATGTACGAGGTCAAACGCCTTCGAACAGTCAAAATAAATAACATCAACGTGACCACGGGAACCAATTATAGGTTTCGCGAAATCCAAGAAGGTTAAAAGATTTGTCTCAACAGATCGTCCACGACAAAAACTGTGCTGATCTGGACTGAGCGTCTGCTCAAAATGAAAACCACACGCTTAAAAATGTACTTTTTCAAAAACCTTCGAAATAGCAGAAAGCAATGCAATTGGTCTCTAGTTATCGATATGCGTAGAGGAACCAGATTTGTGTACTGGCACAACCAAAGCAGTTGTCTAGGCTGAAGGAAATGTACTTGTTATTAAGGACATGCTAAAAATGTGATGCAGTACAGGAGCCAAGATATCAAAGCACCCTTTAACAATAAAGGCCGGTATCCAATCTCCCCACATGACTTTTTTGGGGCAAGCTCTCTTATGGCCGAGACCACATCATCAATAGTCCATACAGGAATTGACATCAGAACGGGGTTTCCAGAACACAGGGTTGCGCTGTTGGACTGGGGGACATCGGGGCTTCCTATTGATGAGAAGTGTTTTGCGAAGAGATTGCGCACACTGAATGAGTCAGAGACATGACCTGTCTGAGCCTTCAGAGTTATAGCATCAACTCTACTGGACGGCCTACTACACCTAACATATTCCCAGAGGCGGTCGGGACAGCGCTTAAAGTCAGACTCAGATGGAGACATGCAGTTGGCATTTGTCTCGTTTAATTAAACACTTCACGGCAGCAGCAATACTTCATAAATAAAGAGTGCCATTTGTCAAATGTTCGTCACCATCGTACTCGGAGCGGCACATTCGAGAGAATTTGAGGAACCTCTACTGCCCTATATCGGTCCGATTGTAAAGCAGAGGTTCGATTGAAAACACGATTATACTTGCAAAATACGGCGTCAAGTTTCCAGACAGCGTTTCATTTGCCACCTATGTCTTGTACGTGCGTAAAGCACATCGGCGTTGAGATCACATACGGTTATTCAGAAAGTAGTACATTGCAGCATTATATCGTGTAACTTATCGTATAACAGTGGAGATTTAATGTCCTTGTTAAAAGAAGCATCACTGGAGGCGCTGTTTTGAGGCATCTCTGTCGGCTTTCATGCATCAAAAAAATTGTATTTGCTGCTTCAGTGTTACATTGCGAGCGCTTCTTACTGTTCTCGCACATTTCACGTCGATCTCATTCAACACACGCTACCCGCTTATTTAGAGAGCCGTAAAGCCTCGAATTGATGATGTCGCTCATTAACGGCCGTACTTCTTCCAGTAAGACGCTGCTCCTGCAGACGACACTTCTGTGTCACAAGAGTGGGTGGATGACACATTGTATGACCACATCACAGCAACCATAAGGCCCCCAGACTCCCCGGACATAAACCTGCTGAACTATTATATGTGCGGAGCTGTTGAAAAGGAGGTCAGCAAGCAGACTCATGATTCAAAAGAGTCAACAAAGGCGATCATTCTGGGTGTTATGGCCAACATCAATCAGGACCACTTCGTCAAGTCTTGCAGACGCTTTCTACGCGTATTGATGCTATAATTACTGCTAATAGTGGCTCTTTCACTTCAGCTTTAAGAGTATGGTTTTAGAGGCATGTGCATCATAATTGGTGCAGATATATTGGCTTTTACAAAAATTACATTAGTTTATGCGTTACGTGGGTGTGTGTCCTCCAATACCGGTCGCACTCTTATACATAATTCCTTGTATTGTTTCCGATTACTGGATATGGGCTATATTTATTTTATTATTCTTTTCATACATTGGTAAAATAATATTGCATTAAGTACTGCATTAACCGGCTCACCTCCTTTGAGAAGGGGAGACCTCAGGATATTGCAATGTGGCTGGTTGTACACCACGTAGAAGTCAAGGTAATTTACTCCTTCGACTGGTTCAGCGGATGCAGCATTACTTCCTACATCATCTCTTGCGGCCTTCACTGCGTGCGAAGACAACATTACAGCGGACCGCCATGCACTCTCAGAACGCAGAATTATTCACAATAGGGGTAGCGAATGAAAACGGAACTTACACATATCCGATAACGGTTTGCTTGAGGTGTTGCATGAGTAATCACCATACTCGATATACATGTTGCTTCCCAGAGGGTTGGTTTATCAGTTGGAGTGCCTAGTTACAGGGCACAAACAAAGTAAATTTGTATCGCTTTTATATGCGAAAACAGTTTTGACATGTAAAATAATCTAGTCTGATTGTGATTAGGAATAAACCACGGTTATATTTGAAGCTTTAGAAAAATACTAATATTTTTGTTCAGATATGTGTGGCTTCCAAACAGCCGTTAAGAACGATATACCTAGCTCCATCGAGAAATTAAACTTGGCTTTATGGCCCTAATTGAAAAACTACGCCTTGAAGAAAGCTGAAACTATGTCAAAATATGTCACCAGCAGCGGGGTTAGGGTGCGAATGTTTTAAAATATGACGTTACGTGAATCAAGAGATAAAAGGGAAAGTCAAAATTCCTTTATAAGCCGTCGTCCACCAAAACCTAATTCTATCAAGACAAGAAATATTATTGCGGGCGCCTGTAGTATTTATTTTAGTAAAACAATCTTGTCAGCAAGAAAATTTATTTTAGTTTTTGTCAATTTAGTTTAACATAAATAAATACCTTAGGAACCCACAATATTATTTCTGGTCTTGACGAAATTAGACTCAGTTGGCCGTCGGCTTATTGAGAAATATTGTATTTTCCTTTTATTGTTGGTACCATGCAAGGTCATGTTTCAAAACTTTCGCATCCTATCCCCTCCCTCCTCCCCCTCCCCCTCCCCCGCCCCCGGCTAGAGTCATATTCTGAAAGAGTTTCAGCTCTCTGCAATGCAAATTTTGTTTATGCCGGCCTAAAAAATGGGTTTCATCTTCGCGATTAATCCTGGTACAGTAAATCACGATTTTTATAAATTAACAATCAATATTTTGTTGCTCTGAATAAACGAAGTGTTTTTTTTTTGCTAGATAATAAAGAAACATGACGCACATCAAGAATAAAAACTAAATATCGTGGGATGTTGTTTTCTCGCTTTACAATAGACGGAAGACCTTAGGTGTGGAATGGCGATACAATATCTTTTGCCAAGCCTTTCTTTTTTAATACGTTTGCAAGTAATCCCCAAGCTCTTCCCGTTTGAAATGGAAGAGGAACCACGTAGACGATAATGTCTTCTAGTTAGCATTATGGCACTCCCATGAACGAAGTCATGCAAACTGGCTTATGCTGTCTAACCACTGACACACCATTTTTCATCAGGTTTAAATTTTCAGCCTATATTAAAGCACTCCTTCAACACATTAATTTAATATGATAAGCTTCTAACATTGTTCTGTATTATGATCTGCGGGAATTCGTAGACCCGAGCGGTTCGGTCCAACCTTACATTTTCTTTATATATATATATACATGCAGGGTGTCACAAATGAAAATTTACACGGTCTTTTTAACCGCAAAAATAAACTAGGCATCGCCGAACGCTCATTCTCCGCCCAAAGGTAGCGCTAGAGGTCAGAACCAGTTGCCAAAGTTTCAGCTCGATCCGATAACTTAATCGAAAGTTATAAGTGATTTTCTGAAAATTTCAATGGTAAAATGGCGGCCGACGGAGTTTTCGAATGCATGGGGCTCTATGGCACCAGAAACCGAAAACAGGCAAAAATGGGCTCCATTTTCCCATTGAAGTTTTCAGAAATTCACTTATAACTTTGATTAAGCTATCGGATCGGGCTGAAACTTTGGCATCTAGTTATGACCTCTAGCGCTATCTTTGGGCGGAGAATGAGCGTTCGGCGATGCCATAGTTTATTTTTGCGTGTAAAAGACCGTGTAAATGTTCTTTTGTGACACCCTTTATATATATGTATGTCTCAAAATTATATTCGTCGTAATTAATATGCTTGTGTTCAACCCTTTCCGAAATTCAGTGCCATCTGGTGGCTGAAATGGCAGTTTAACTTTTGCCATACGAATGGCGGCAATGAACCCGTAGCCTGCAGTATTTTATCGGGCACCGTCACTTTTGCATGTCAACGGCAGACGAGAATAAACTCTTCGCTATACAGGTTTTTGTGGATCATCTCTTCCAGTGTCGATTTCCACAAAGACGCAACCAGTCAGAACGAAGCGCCAGCCCAGACAGACGCCTTGATAAAGTTCTATAAGTCAAGGGGTTTCGAAGTCGATTTTGTGCCACTAACAGGTTCACTGGGCCCGAATTAGAGAAATGAACGCTTACGCAGCGCTTGCATTCAATTCCGGCTTCGCAACATGCTAACGTCTAGAATGTATAGGCCTCGAATCCTCAGCTTAGGAGTATCTTCAACATGTTCCTTCATCAGTAAATAGAAAGCCGCCATTGGTATGGCACATATGCCATTTTTCAGATGATGATGATAGTGATCAAAGTGGCCAGACTGAATTTCGGAAAGGGTCTATTACCATCGGCATACAGGGCCCTTCGGCTTTAAATCTCTGTTGTAATAAAGTGTAAGTCTAGATTTTTTTTAAGTTCAACCATTTCATGCAAGTATCAGTAAGATGCTGTTTTTGTTTTATTTTTCGTAAATATTTAATATGATTCCTAGCCTCTAAAATATAAAGATTACCATAACCAGAAATACACCACTGCATGCAGATTTTCTACCAAAAAGTAGCGACTACAACAATGAGTACTAGTAACCGAAGCCCTCCAACAAACCATTAAACTAACTTCCTGTGCTTTCTGAGCACCGATGTTATTCATTCATTTTAATTTGAAGCCTGCTCTCTGCCTCAGGTACTTTATGGGGCTTTACTACCGTTCTGGTATATCTGAAATTTGAGATGGCAATAATTCCGCTTATTTCCTTTTGCCTCGAGTGTTTCAGTGCTTCTTTCCTTACCAGGTGAAAATGTCCGCGCGAATAAGTGGAGGAAACAAGTGTTTGAATGCGAAACTTGTAAATATGTTCGAAGTAAATAGCTCGTTTCCGTGTGCTACTTTATAAATACGAATGAGTCATTGCTGATACTTCGGTGAAATTATGCTCTAACCAGAAAATATGTTTTAGAAACCTTTGACAAGATAAGTGATTCAGAATGCATTGTCTCCCACCCCCGACAGATAAACGACTCCCTGAGTGCGTTCCTATTCATTCGTTAGAATTGTTTCGGGGCGTTGTTTTATATTTGCCTAGAAATATTTAAAAGAAAACAGTACTTCTGGTAAAATTGTGTCGAATCCGAAATTCCAAAGTTACACACCGTTCAAGCCTGCACGTATAACATTTTCTAGCTTGTAGTCAGTTTGATTCAAGGCTCTCACTTGGTACTCTAATGTGTGGCTGAAACAGAAAAAATCTCATATTTTAATTTTCGTACATAACTAATTGAATCAAAACAGAATGTTATTTAGTTACTAATTTGAATGTATGTATAATATGTTGCCTCAACATGTCTGCGAAAACACTGCTCTTCGTGTTTTTACTGTGTCTGCTTAATTGCTTCGTGCAACGTCACAAAATGCATCTCCATTTCGATTTATAAAGACGCTACACGAGGAGGCCGACTGTACAGCAGTAGCTTGCCCAGCAGTCGACCAGGCGAGAGAAACTCAGGCACGTATAACAGGGTTTAATGTAAGGACGTTGACACGTCATGCTTCTAATCAGGCTGAAACACGTTCTCAATCAAACGAGCCGAAATTCGAACGGAAAATGGAACGCAAAAAAAACACATTCAAAATGCAAGTACAGTTTAGTTAAAGAAAAAATAGTTCTATTTCTACTAGAAAGCCTCCCCCCCTTTCCCCCTCCCCCTTCTTTTTATCCTACTTTTGTTTTTGTTTTTACTTTTTTTTATGTTAACGGTACACATAAATGCGTTATCTTTGTAGCATTATTCCTTCACTCACAACAAAAATAATGGCGATAGGAGTCCTTCCTTCATAACCCTTATGGACGAAATAAAATATTTTTATGGACATTTCAATGTATCATATGAACAAGGCATTAATGATCAATGGGAGAATCCGTTCCAGCACCGTAGTTGTGGTTCGTTCTGGCAAGTTCGCCTTAACTTTGAAAGATTATCCGAAGAAAGAGCGGATTTTATTTTGGCCTCCCCTGGAGTGTGTGCACTATCATATCGGACAAAAATAAGGGTTATGCTTTTCTAATATCCTCGTGTAAACGTTTTGTTGTTTTATATCTTAAATGTAGGGGAACTTTCCGAACACACCAAAATACAGTCACATTCTTAACCAATCCATCCTTGAAATGAAATCTTCCGCGATAGTGCCCGTTGGTCAAAATTAATGAATAGCGCTATTTTAAGAAGCACGCGACTCACAGATATTAAGACGCGTGAGTGGCTAATAGTGCCGTATCTCAGGGTTTTTTTTTTTTCTAGTATAAAAGAAAATATTATGACTACGCGACATGAGAAGTGGCTAATTACGTGAATAAGTGTGAATAAGTGTTGTCCCTATAATGTAGCGAATGGTAAGTTACAGTTCAGAATTCAATCAGTTTTTCTCAACCACAATATTTTTTTTAAACATTTGTGCTTTTAGTAAATATATGCTGAATGCCAATACTTACTTTTTTCCTTCAGTCTTGTTATAATATGTTCTCGTAAAATTGACAATTTTTAAAGTCTCATTGTGAAGACTGGCTGTTACTACGACGCAAGTGATATTTGGTTCGTGATTTTTTGAACGAAACATTAGGACAAATGGGTCATTTTTTGATTTATTAATGGCCTGAAGATATAAAAATATATTTCTTGTTATGAGAGTACAAAATGCAGCCTGAGAATTGTGTCTCAGGTCTCATTGTCTATAAATGCATGCAGAAACATTATTACGCAGTGATACAACAAAATGTTCACGTGTTCTTTAAACGTGCTCTACGGTACAGTAGTGAGTTGGGCTAGTTGGTGTTGCATTTTAAAACGGTAAAAACAGCGCAAAAAAGACACGGACAGAGAAGGTGTACAGACAGAGAGCGCTGCAGCATTATGTATTTCGCTGAACTATCATAGGCCATTGTAGTGCTCGCAAAATCAGTTCAAATGTTATAATGAAATGTTTTTTGGCAAGAACAGAGGCGTTAGTACTTGTCCTTTCTTTAAAGGGAGTGAAACGATTTCCAGACTTCAGTCAAACATTTGTGGAAGTTGCCCTCTGACACTTCTAAGTAAAGAACAGAAAACCGATTTCGCCTGCGTGTCCTAGTTCATGTGTAAACAAAACAGATAAATATTGGCATTTCTGGCACCCCTCAACTTACTCCCAGTTTTAGGGTCACACCTGGTCCCCCCCCCCCCCCCCGCTAGTTACGTAATTCGGGGTGTCGTATGGCTTCCAGAGTGCTCTGTCGGAGGACGCTTCCTCTCCCTCTCTCTGCTGACATTAGGGAGTTTTAGAATAGCGTACGCAATTTTAGCGCACGCTAGCGCTAAATTTAGCGCTTGTACTAGCGCACGCGACGCAAGAGAGTTTTAGAATAGCGTTTCTCCGTCGCGACGCAAAAGTCCAAGCACCTCGCGCTTGCGACGCCAACAAGATACAGTCACAATTTTTATTGTAGCGTGAGCTACACTGGCCGAGGTTGAGCAGTTTCGCGTGGCTCGCATAATGAGCCGTGCCGTGCTCCGTGCTGCGCAGCGCGAGGAGCAGTGACGTCACATGGCGCACAGCTGGCGGAGCGGAGCCGCCGTCGTCACGGGCTCCGCCACCACAGCCGGCGCCCCGCCGGTCTTCGCATTCCAGAGGAGTGACGTCATAGACGCGGCAGACGCACTGGCGCCGCCGCGTGCCCAGCCGTGTGTGCCTCCGTTGCGCAGTAGCCAAGTCTGACGCTGCACTGGCGCTGCTTGATAGCGCCTCTCATTTTGTGCGCATAAGCTCACGCTGCGTACATCCCGGCGTAGCCGAGCTAAGCCACCGCAATTTTTTCACACACGAAATGTTCTGACTTTATAAAAAATAAACAAGTTTTTTGGTCCAGAATACTATTTTAGATTCGTTTAAACATGAGAATGCGACACGAGCGGTTGACCGGTCGTGTCCGCTTGCGTCGCCTCGACAAGAGAGGTCTCGTGTACTGACCTCCGCACATCGTACCTTCGCCGAGAAATGTTCGCGCGTCGCAAGCATCTAGTTGCCCGTGATCGTTGCTAAACCGAGTACAATGTCCTCTCGTATTGAAAATCGCAGTCACGAGGATGCCGCCGACGCCGCACTCACGACGCCGCCAAAGCAGCCGCCTGCTCGTCATGGCTTTACCCAACTTCTCATCACAAATCCTCCTTCGAGAAGCGCAAAGACTCTTTGCGTACGCACGCTATTTCTGAGAAATAGCGCACGCTAAAATTGCGCACGCAAAGCGCAAAACCTGGTTTGCGTTCAGAGCATGCGCAGTGGCAACGACGCTATTCTTTGCGCACGCAAAGCTTTAGCGTGTCTATTCTAAAACTCCCTATTAGCCGGCGTTATGCTGCAGCTTACAGCCGAGCGAGGTTACGTAAGCTTGTCGCCGTAGTTACTTCGGCTGCCACTCGCAGCTGCAGGTGCGGGAACAAGCTCGACTTTTGCTTGGCGAGTATGCACAATATTGTGCTCCGGGACACAATAAACAACGTAAAAATGACGAGATTCAAAATATTTTAATCTTAAAATCGTTGCCCCCCCCCCCCCCGCTTTAAGCTGATGCGCGCCATGGGCTATAATTTGATGAGAAAAAAGACCAATCGTTTGAGCAAACGATGTTTGCCCAAAGAAAGCAATGCAACGTACATTTATATTTGTAACTTTTGTTTCAACACCGTCTGGTGTACTAACACACTGCACAACCACGTATTTGGAATCACAAAATAGAAGAATACATTTATAAAACTTCAACTTCTCTTAACAAATCAGTGACTCCCGAAACAGGTTTTTTTTTACATTTTATATAGCAATTTGCATGCTCCAGAGGGTGCAGAGCTCACAGAAATACTTTTGAAACCCAATCTTTGATATTATAATCTAGTTCACTTATCGTTCCGTTCTTCGTTTCCTCGAGTAATAACGCCATTTATGGCGACGTGCCTGCTCATGAAATAAGGAGAAGCTGCCGAGGCCGAAACCAAATAAGTAAAATAGGAGGTCTGATTTTTTTTTGTCTTTACCACTTAACAGGTGTGATTGCGCCAATGGCTACATATTTGAAGAAGTGGAAATTATATACACGTACTCCAATTTTGCGAAATAAAATTATATTTTATTAGTTTATATCATTCCTTAATATTTCTTTCAAGAAACGTATAATTTCTATTATTACTAAATAGTAGTTATTAAATTCATTAAAACAAATTTTGTTCCAAACACTTTTCCTGCATGTCTGAAACACTTTCCCTTATATTTCACTGTTATGCGCACATCTAGGCTATGTATAATTATATCTAGCATTTTTGTGGGAATGAGCTTCTGAATTGTGCGGAATTTAGACGTCTTTCAAATTAGAAAAACAAAATAAAAGTTATATATTCCAGTTCAATATAATCAGTGCACAATGTTGTGCGCTAAAAAACGGTTATATTAACCGTTTGTCATGGTATCATAGCATCCTTAATTAAAAGGAAATTGTAATGTCTCAGCCCATAAGCAGGCAGCAAAAAACAATATATTGTCACGAATAAGAAATGATGAGGCGGCGAATAACTGAAGAAACTAAACGATTATTGGGGCGACCTTGTGCCCAAAACAAATTAATAGAGAAGGGCTAGCGTCGCAGACATCAATGTCGGCGAAACAGCAGGATCGATCGTTGGGGCGAGACTAAGATAACAGCAGCTCGCCACGCGGAGCCCTTATAGACACGCTTTAGCTTCTGGAACAATCGGCGTAGAAGGTTCGGCGCGTAGAACATTTGGACCTCGAACAAGCAACAGGGTTCTAGAATTTATCAGAATATTAAACTGAAAGAATAAATTAAAGACGTCTGGCTCAGGAATCGAACCCTGGCCCTCCGCACGAAAGTTAAGCGCGGTAACCACCCGGCCATGCTCGCGTTCGCTCGCCGATGAGCGTGGCAATATTGTGTCAACTCTGAGGAAGGTAAATAAAGAAGGGGACGGAGACACCCGGCAGAAAGCAATTCCTTGCAGGGAGTAGTCAGTCGGCAGGCAAACCAGAGCAGCCATTCCTCAAAACTGAGATAGGTGATTTAGCCCATTACACAGGCATCCCAAACCATTCTCTGAAACCTTCAGGGCAGAAAAAACGGCTAGAGCGTATATTTTTTATAACACTCCACTCAGAGAGTTTTTTTCATGAACTTTGCTGTTGCCACTGGATTTTTGTCACTCCTAGCAGCTTCACCAGGGACAACGCAATTGAAAGGGCTTCAGCAGAAACTTCACTCTCATGAAGGGTTTCAGTAAATGTTTTTAAGCATTTTACATAAAATGTAACAACAAACCCTGGAATATATAGAAAATACAAATTCAGCATTATCAAAATTAAAAACGCCATAACCTGCAATGGTTGGCCATCGCTATATTATGAGCACTGTGAAATTCACCTCTAGTTTTTAAGTCATTTGAAAAATAAATGTTATCTCCAACCCCTATATATTTCGTTGATCACGTACCTTCCAGGCGCTTTGGAGAGGTCCAAGGTTAGGATCGTTAAGTAATGGGTTGTTTTCAGGATTTCTTATAGTCATTTGTGCTTGCCAGGCCCAAGTAGAGGCGATGCAAGCGAACAAAGCTGCGTACAGGAAACCCATTGCAACTGCTGCAACTCTCACTTGCCGCCGTTGCGGGATCCCTTTCGAACCGCCTTTATATCTAAGATACGTAAGCGTACTTATTATTTCAAAATCCACATCTAACCATTCTATAATCGTAGGTGTGGCACGTATTTTCTAAGAAGAAATATTCTATATTTTGCTGCTTGGTTTTTGTTGCCCGATTTTGCTGTTAATTTTTTTTAATCCTTGCACACATATGTGTTTTTTATGGTGACTATGATATATTTTACGATAAATTGAATGCTGTTGGAATTATAGCCACACCTTCAACACTTGTACAGATACGTTTGTGCTTATTTAGAACGTCAACCGGACCACGAACGACAACAACGAGCCATCGAATCCAACCAAATGTCGTGTTAGCGTCACGTGACCATTGGGGAGGGTGGCAGTGACGAGCGGGATGCGCATGGTCACGTGATTCTTATGCCGCGCTCGATTTCTTGGAATGGCTTACGGCGTCCGCTCGGGTTTATCCTAAGGTAAGAGGTAGCTAAAGGCTTTACACCATGCGCTATTCTGCAGAAATTTTGAGTGTCGAGAAACAAAACGGTATACATTTTGCTGCTTCTTTTTTTTTCATTTTTCTGTTTATTTTTCAAAACCTTGCACATACATGTGTTTTTTTTTTTTTTATTGTGACAGTAGTACCATTTGCGACATACTGAATGTTGTTTGAATTCTAGTCACACATTGGACACGTGTAAGTACATATTTGTGTTGAATTAATATTTTAATTACAATCACTTACATTCCGTTTTACATAAAAACGGACTGCAGACGACAACGAGCTATCGAAACCAACCAAATGCCGCGTGCCTGTCACGTGACCTTCTGGAAGGGTAGCAGCGATGTGAGGAACTCATAAAGTCACGTGATACTTTCGCAGCTCTGGATTCGTTGGAATTGCTTGCAGCGTACAATGTGATTTGTCGTAACATATAAAAATAACTTACTGTGCTATATTTCTGAAAGCAAAAATCTGAAAAGGACGGAACATTTAAAAAACAACAATCGTTAAATTAGTACAAAACTGATTAGACTTTAGTGCGACTCCTGTGAATAATTATTGTCTTATTCACAGGAATCCCCCCTCCCCCCCCCTACTCCAACCCCTGGCTACGCCAGTGCAGTACAGCATACCGAATCGGTAAATTTTAATCCGTCCGGAAAGTGACTGTAAGAGGAGTTCTCACCGCACTGCACTTCCATCAGCTGTTTATGTATTTCTGTGCATTTTTTTACGAACTATCTGCAGCATGTGAGAGGCGTCGTTTCAAGGAGTGGCTCTCTGCAGCATTTCATGAAGAGAGCATTGCTCAACGAAGTTCAGTGTTCGGTGCTCAATTGTTACCCGTATGCAAAACAAAGTTTCGACAGATAGTTAAAGCTCAACATCGTTCATAAATGTTTTCAATATGTTCATACATCTACTTCGTGAGAGAAAGCAGACACTCGAAAAGGAGTATTTCCTGAGAAGCGAATCACGTAGCCTGAATGAACAATCGTTTGATTTGAGATACAGACGGCGACTGCGAAACGTTGCGCCACTTACCCTTCGTCAGCGGAAGCTCTCGCGCAACCCGTAGTGCCCTTTAAGAATAGTGGCGCCAATCGGTCCACCCTTTTATTAAACAGAATCCGCGCGGACTTTATTCGGTTTAGCGCAACACCCGTCGCTAATCGCCGAGCCTTCTCCGTGTTAACAATGCCGTGCAGATATTTCGTATGCCACATATGATAATAGCTTTTGACGTAAAAGAACCAAGCGAATTCATAAACGGGCCTGAACTCAAACTTGAATCAAACTCGACTCGAAACTCCACTCGTCACCGGTTACTCCCTTCATAAACCGACCTCCACTCCAACCCTCCTCGAATCAAGGAAATACTCGACTCTTTCGTCGAGAATCCCAATTTAGCTCTGGCGCTTCCTCGAGCAGCTCCCCGAAACTCGAGTCGGTCCTTGGTAGTGGTAGCGGCCGACAAATCGTTCTACGAGTTCGTGGATTTCGTCATGAAAGCCGACGAATTCCTCTGCGATCGCGAAGATGAAAGTGTACCAGTGCCACGGCGTCGTTCGAGAGACCGGCTGAACCCTATGGAGGTGTTCAACGACCGCGAATTTCTCGCGCGCTACCACTTCAACAAAGCGACAGTGGCAAGCCTCGGGTCCTTGTCGCTGGAGGAGTGCGTGAGCAATTGCGATCTGCCGGTCCCTTCAATGCTCCAATTTCAAATCGCACTGCGATTCTACGGCGCTGTAACATTCCAGGTCGTCACCGGCAACCTCGACAACGTCTCGCAGCCGACAGTGTGTCGGTTCGTCGAGCGGGTGTCGCGACTCATCGCCGGCACCCTATTCCGACGTCTCGAAAAGTTCCCCAACAGCGCGACGGACTTTGATCGTGCGATGGCAGAGTTCTATGCGCTGAAGAGCTTCCCTGGCGTGAGTGGGTGCATTGAATCAAGGGGCCTGGTGGTCCCAATGGCGAAGTCTACCACAACAGAAAAGGATGCCTCTCCATCAACGTGCAAGTAAGTTCATTTTTGTTCGTGCCCTTACCATGAAACAAATAAGTAAGCAATATTGTGACATTATAAAAAAAACGTTATAAACAAAAACAAAAAAACTTCATGTTAAGATTGTTTCTCTCGCCGGGTATATCGCTTTTTATTTAACTGCAAGAAGGAATACCCACTGAATAGCGTTCAACTTGTGAAGGCAGAGAAATATGCCACAGTAAAGGTAAATTCCTTTCGGTAGACCAAACGAGAATGAAATGGTGAAAACGAACTCATTATTAACACATTAAAACTCAAAATTTAATAATTTATATCGTATCTCTAACTAGACTGGTGGTGCTTCAAAACCAAGAATTCCGTAACCTCACCGACAAATGCTAAACCATAGTCTGCTTACACCAAGGAAGTAATAATGCTCACGCTAATGAGTGAGCCATATAGTCAAAGCGTTATGGCGTAAAATATGATTTAAAAGAAAACCTGGGATAACGGAGCCATTACACGCTTTCAACATATTCTATAATTGTTTACAAATTTCAAGTATTTCTGTTAAGAATCTTCTGCATTGTTACCAAATATGCAAAGGAATAAATACGGGATATCAGACAGCAAGAACGAAGACCTTTCGATACTCCGTTATATCAGCATGAAATAGCCAGGACAAACTATTGAGCCATTAACTCTTCATTTGCTAGGCTGTCAGTGCACTCACTCGCAGAGTATATGCGTATCTAAAACTTTGTGTCGTTTTTCGATACCGCACCAGCCTGCTCATTCCATCGATGTTCATTTCCCCCACTCAGGCCAACAAGGGACATCAGCTCCAATTCTACGACATCGTGGCCAGCTGGCCAGGCTCCTTGCACAACAATCGAATCTTTCGCTAGGGTCGTGCATGGGACCTGTGCGAGCAGGAGAGTGTGCCTGGGATCCTGACCGGAGATGCCGTCTTTGCCTGCACAACCTGCCTTATGACGCCTTATTTCTGTTTGCTCTGTGTGTTTCCGACAGGCTGGAAAAAAGGAAACTCGCCCCGGGAGCTATGCCGTCACGGGATCTACCTGTTCGGTCACTTATCCTCCGAAGCCACGACCACGACCGAAACGTCGCTTATTTTCCTTTCCCCTTCCTTTTGCACGTCTTATCTTTCGCGCTTTAAGTTTAGTATGATAACACGAAGCTGGGTTCTGTTCCGTAAGCTGCGATGGCATATTGTCGCGCGGCTTGTATTTAAATTTGGCAAAAAGTACAATGAAAATATTAGCTCAAAAGCACTGATCTGTAATATAGGGGGCTGGATGGCGCATTCAGGAAATAGGTATGAGGCCACCGGAAGTAAGCGGCTTGTCGCGGCAAGTGAGCGCTTGGCAGGCTTTGTAACTCTTCCGAGTGCTGGTTCAAAAAGCGTCGAGGGAGCTGGATTTTCGTTTGTCACCTCAAGACAGCCTGCTTGTTGCGTAGTAAGATCACATGCAGACGCGAGAAGTATCATGGGAAGCCATTGAAAGTAAACATTTTGAGATTCTAGTTGATCATGTGTGCGTATGTCCAAGCTCAAATGCCTCATTCTCGGGGTTTAATTCGGAGCATGATTATTAAAACCCACTCAAAGACACCGGAAAGTACGGACCAAAACATCGACTGAATGCACTAGGAAGCCCAGCAGACGCCCGACTTCCGGGAGAAGCATCAAACTTCCGTGGCGTCACTTGGGCCCTGCTTGGAGAGCGGCTATGCGCCATCCAGCCCCCTATAATGGAGATCAGTGCTCAAAAGCAACCGTAATCTCTCGTTCACTATAGCGAATTAAACAGGAATTCTGAACCTCAACCTACGTGCTACGAACGAAGCCCAGACGCGGTCACGTGATCCTTGCTACTACGTCACGACGAGGAGCCGACAGGAGGCGCCACTCTATCTTCTCGTGGCTAATTACCAATATGCGCGACCAAAAGCGTCGCTGTGGTCGACCTTCCACAATTGGCCAAGCGCTCACTAAGACGTCTCGAGTAATATTGATTCCATGTTTATGAATGGACATAAGAAGCGTGTCAGGCTGTCAACTTGACGGCGTTGGTTTAAAGGGATCATGGCATGATTTTGAACTTCTTGATTAAGTTCTTAACACACGTATGCTCTTCAAAACTGTAATTGGAACAAACTCAGGAAGTAAGGTGCTAAGATTCCACTTGACACTATTCAATTAATGATGACGCAGATTATATTTCGATCGAATAGTTGCGGCACGTAATAGGCCCGAAGCGAGAAGTGCTGTTGTCCAACTGCCAAAAGTTCAAAAAAGAAGTAACTCGGATTAGAGAGTAGCATATGCTTATCTTGTTTCAAGAATAAGATTAGTTTGAATTACTGTAGATCGAAGGTCTACCTATCTTGTTGCAATGTGAGAATCAGGGCATTATAAACGCAGCTTTCCCGAATATTTTCATGCGTAAAAAAATAATACAGAGGTTCTGAATAGCGTAGCGCAGTTTCTCCCACCAAACCTTTGCTACCCTGCGATCTACCAGAAATATAAAATAAAGCTTCGTTTTTGCGTGATTGGTTTGGCCGTTGATTATAAATAAAAACACGACCCGCAAAGACAACCATGACGAGGCACTTTTGCCGCCGCTTGATTGTCTCCATCGGATTTTAAGCGTCGGCTACTGCGGCCGGACTTGAAGCGCAATGGTATATAAAAATGCACCGTAAAAAAAATATGAAAGGAATACAGGGGTCACACTGCAATAGCAAAAATTAATGCTTTTTTTTTTGCGATGATGATTCTTGAATGTAAAGATATACATTAAAAAAATATTTGTAAGATTCGAGAATCGAACACTGGGCGTATAGGGAGGATGATTGTTTGCCTCGTCCGCGATATATGACGTCAGCGGTGACTTCTTCGTTTGAAAGCACAATGATCCCAAGAGAGCGACGTGGCCGATCAAGGAGCGCCAGCTTCACAAGTCTACGGAGTTCGTTAAATATTCTTTCCCTCCTCTGCAGATACCGTAGAGTGTATCGTGTGTACCACGCCAGAAACTTGTTTGTTTTTTGGCGTATGTACAACAGCCGGTTGTTGGCGTACGGTTCGACGTACTGTTTCATTGTTCAATGTCAAATTCAAAAAGCATGACTGCCAAGAAACGTATCAGATGAGTTAAAAAAATAGTTTTTGTATAAATATGAAACAAAAAAATAGATATAGCTCTTATATACCTTTGCATCGCTTATCACCCGGGCGAAAAACGCTGAGTCACTGAGCTGTGGACGCGTGCGCACCATCTGATATACCGCACAGCAGAGCAACAGCGCATGCCTAGAAAGCGTTCCACAGCCCAGCAGACAAAAATGGCAGAGCTCAGAAGTCGATTTTTGCGAAGGTCTATAGATCAGCGTCCGAAATCCTAGCCCCCAGCGATAAAAATGAGAAATAATAATTACAAACGCAGGCTTGTGTGAGGAGAGGGGCAGCGTATAAAACAAGATTTTTGCTTTCTCCAGCCCTCTTCGCATCTCTGTTGTTCTCGGAGCTTAGTGACTATGCATTTCTGACGTTTCTGCACAAGAACATAGCAGAAGTTTCTACAAAAAATTTAAAAAACGGACTTTCGCAGAAAGCGTACAGCTCACCCCCCCTTTTACTGTGTCAGGGCGTCGGCATAAACAAACATGGCGGCGCCCATGAATCATAGCATACACTGGCCACTGAGAGCCCAAGACACGCAGGGTGTGGCGAGACCCAGGCATCTCCTTATCACCACAAAGCCGACATTACGGTGCACTCGAAAAAGTGGCGCTCAAGCTTTTAATAACACAAATAACAAAACTTGCTCACAGCCCTCTCTAGCAACTCTGTATTGCGTGATAAACTTCTTCTGCTTCTACTTCCACTTCATTTTAAGACGATTTTCAAATAGAAAAAGGACGAAAAACAAAAAGGCAAAACCTCCGTTCTAACATAATGAACAGAACAGCGACGACAGAGAAAGGAACGTGCAGGACGCTTCATTGTTAGACCACTGAGACTGTGGATGAAACACGACGACGTCGACGATGTCTCACCCACAGTCAACAAAGTCCTACACCGGTCGCCTGCCCTAACTGTGTTTTCCCACGCTGTCCTTTCTGTCCTCGTCTTTTGTGCGCTGTTCTGTTCATCATGTCATCATACCAACTCGCCCAACTTACAACACTTCTCCGTTCTAACGCCGAGACAAACTTGCGGCTAAATAATCAATCTCTTCTTGTGATAATATTTTAGGCGGCGTACTTACACATTTGTCCTCCAGTCGTATAATGCTCTCGAGTTTGATAATTTCTCTCGTTAGTTGGTCGACACTTTTGCCTAACATTGTGCTGTTGTTGAAATGCGCCGAATAACCACAATCCCTACAGTGAATTCCTAAGTGGCCAGAGCTGGCGTAGACGATGTTCGGTGTTGTGTTCACGAAGGCGGTCATTAAGACACCACCCAGTTGGTCTTACGTATTCTCTTCCACAGGAAAGGGCGAATGAATAGACAACCCCCTCAACGCAAGGCACATAGTTCGTTTCATGTTTCATGGAGCAGCAGGTCGCTCTATTCGAGGCAGTGTTGTACGGAACAGCGTTTCAAGGAAGTGCGTTCCTGGAACGCGTTCCTTTAAGGAGGAAAGAAGGAACGCCGCCGTTCCATTTTGTATCGATGGAACTCGAACGGGAACTCGTTACACTGTTACTGGTACGGAAGAAGAACGGCATTCCTTTTTTCGACCAGTGGGGTAATTTTTCGTTTATTTCTTAGAGTGAAATTTTAAAAGTATAGATACAATAACTTTACGAAGAGCAGGATCTCGTTAACGTTTTGGTTACTTATCTTAGCGTTTATTCTCCATGGTCCTCGCTCGGTAACAGTCGGGTGCAGGAGTGCTATCGATTTTTTTTTTCAGTGCCCGAGACTGCGGTACAAGAAGATAAACCTCTAGTCGAAAGAAAAGACACAAAAAGAGGGGTGTTTAAAATTTCGCTAGTTTCTTTCCTTCCACGAGTCCTCATACACCCACAAATCTAAGGCCGACTACAGCCATCACTGTACCTCTACAAAGAAACTTACAGTTGCAACAGAAGAACAGGTTACCAGACATCGAGCACACCCTTGTATCCCTAACATCGGTCACATAAAAGACACACAAAAATTAAACTTTATTTCTTCGCCCCTTGTCCCCCACCTTCGAACTGAACCACTAATCCAACCTTCGTGAAGACGGACTCGTCGTTTTCAAGACTGACCTTCCCGAAGCCCCGCCCTCTTCTTCACTTACTCGTCTTGCGGACAGCAACATTGAAAAGTAATTGTTAAGTTCGAACGAGGGACTTTGTTAGATTGACCCGTGTAAGGTTGTTGCAAAACACTTGTGTGATGCGGGGTAACAGTACATTTGGGTAGTCTGAATCGCCCACCACAAATACGAATATGGTTAAAAGCTGAGATTTTTAAAGGTGACAATATCAACAAATGAAACCCTGCTTGCGCTTGTTTTCCACTCCTGGTGCTCTTTTATCACGGCATTCAAATTTGTATGTTCCAATTTGATGGGATATATATAAAAAAAACAATAAACCTTTCCTCCATCGAACTAAATATGGTGATCCGCAAAATGTAAATGTAACGTATATGAAACGATACGTTCCATTTTTTCTAATTGGAGCAGGAACGAGTTACTTTTTGACGTCAAAAATTTCTCATGGAGATTCCTGTAAACAAAGTAAATTAATGACTTTGAAAATAATAGTTCGTACATTTCGGTCTAGGTGGGAAAGGAACCCGGGCCTACGGGGTGCGAGACGGGCACGCTTCCCCAACGCCACGGCAGCGTCTTTGTTTGTTTGTTTTTTTCCTTTTTTTGTATTGCTTACATTTGAATGAACAAATCTCACGCAACACTTACACACAAAAAACAACGCTGAAACACGGGTCCACGGTTCCAGCTGACTAAAGCTGTGCCTAGTGCGTGCGTCATGCTTTCGCATTCCCACACGTAAGCGGTCATCTGCCGAATATTCTGTATTTGTTCTTCTATTTAAAAATGGTATTTAATTGAAGCAGAAGTAGAAGCAGGATAAGTTTATCACACAATAGAGTTGTTAGTGAGCGCTGCATGAGAATTTTGTTCTTTGTGTATTTGAAAGCTTCGAGCGACAGGTTTTTTGGTGCGCCATTACGTCAGCCAACATGAATAACAAACTCGCCCAATCTTGAGATTTAACTGCCCCACAGCCAATCAGGCTATGGCATTAACCGATAAGAACTCCGAAGAACCAGTGCTTTTAGCAACAAGTAACTTCAAAACAGGGGTTGGAGCAGGGCACTAAACAACAAGGTATTAAATTAACTACCTAACTGAAGGGTGTATTATTTATTACTCAATCGAATTTTGGAAAGGCTTGAAATAATATTTTTCTCTAGAAAATCTTTTTTTTTTTTTTTTTTTTGTGTGGGGGGGGGGATGATCGCCGAATTGAAATTTTCAAATTTATTAAAGCCAATTGTTATTTATATGCTTGTACAGTGTGTGTTTCATTCATTTATTTGCATAAATACCTGCAGTGCTGTTAGGCATCAGCAGAGGTGGCCAAATTACCTATTTATTGTAATTAAATTACATTACTAATTACTTTTCAAAACAATTGAAATGTAACTAAATTACATTAAAAATTACCACAACACGAAATTATTGAATTACAATTACAAGTTACCGCATAATAGTAATGAAATTATTTTCAAAATGACTCTTTCCCATATTTTAAAGGAGGACCTAAACAAAAAGAAAGAACGCACTCTGCTCTGCATTTACCAAGTAAGAACCCTCAACCCCACACCAAGCCAGTGGTCAAAACCAAAGACGGATAAGGCGAATCAACATGCCATCCCAAACTGAACCGACTGACCTTGGGTCTGTCTGTGTTCTGGGTTCATGATTTTTCCGAAATACCTACTGAGCACACTGTCGATCCCCGTATACGTCTGGGTTCGTATTGCCTTGCTATTGAATATTCCCGTGGGCTGTGGTCTTCTTCTTTGTGGACTTTGGGGCAAGATAATCTTCAAGGGGGACAAAAGCCATGCTTGGGGAAGCCTGTTCTTGGTAACAGGAACACAAACCCAGCAGGATTTAGGTGGCACGACCTCTAGTCCGACCTAGAGTGCCTTAAAGCAACGTCGCACATTCAGGCACCCAGCCCGACCGTCGCACGAGCCAGCGCCCACAGACGAAAGACGCGTTTGACGTTTCTTTTTCGTTATTTTTTGACGAAGATTTATCTTTTATTTCCAATGCAAGAACTGCTTTCTTTTTGTTCATTTCCGGGCAAAAAAAACATGCCTCAAATATCCAAAAAGTAATTACGATTTTAATTACAATTACCGCCAATAGGGTAGTTCATTACATTACTAAAATTACCTGCATCAAAAAGTAATGAGATGCATGACAAATTACTCGAAAACGTAATTTAATACTGTAATTCAATTACTGCAATTTCGTTACTGCCACCTCTGGGCATTACGCAGGGGTACAGGAAACATCATGCAACAATAATACACATATCATGCACTAGATAAACGGAAACAATAAACATATATTTTTAATCGGGAATACAGATTTGCAATTTCTCATAAAAGAGGTCATTATTTATTTATTTTTTGAGAATGATCTCGTTTTGCAGATGCATAATGTGGCTGAAAATGCGTAAAGACTTCTTTCAAGTTTCAATATCAGTCCGCCGTAATATAGGCTGTGGAATAATTTCAATCTCAAGCACTTTCTTCGCTCTTTGAGAGAATCCCAACCTAACCTGTTTTTCATTTTTGTACAACTTGTATAAGGGCTGTTGTTGTCACCTGTAACGCCTGGTCTTGAACCCGTTCCAACTTTTATTCATGGTAACTTCGTGGCGGGTCCCAGATGACACAAGCGTATTCTAAAATAGGTCGAATGAAAGAAAAACACAATGTTTTGTTTTACACTGCGAGATGTATTTTCCAAATTCCTGCGAATAAAATAAAACATTTTACCAGCCTTAGCAACAGTGTTATCCAGATGATCATTCTACTTCAAACTGGACGACAAATGAACTCCCAGGTACTTATAATTTTCTACATGGTCAAGTATCACATTTTTCAGTTTATATTTGGTCGGGGAAGATGCACAGCGACAAAAACACATGTGTTTACACTTGGCAAAATTTAAACTCATTTTTCAATGGTCACACCAGTCTTCGAGCACTTTAAAATCATTTTGAAGCACACTGGCGTCAGGAAGGTTGGACAGGAGGAGAGGGCAATGGAGGGTGAGGGGAGAAAGGGAGAGCACTAGGAACGTTAGAGAAGAGAGGAGGCTTTTCTTTCCTTCCCAGCCTTTCTGCTGCTTGCGCTTTCTCCCTCGTCTGGCGTTGCCTTCGTCTGTACTGCACGCAACTAGTGAAGCGGAGGATAGAGGATATATTGCTTTAAAACAACAAAGACTCATGAAGGATTGATAGGACCCTGTTCGTATGTTTAATTTTAATCTTTTGTGGACTTGCGACTCAAACAATAAAAAAAAATATGTGTAAGTCAGGCAATTCTTTGTTCAATACCTGCCAAATTTAATTTTTAGATATACATCCTCAAATTAATTATGCTTTCTGGCCTGTTCAGATATGCAACTACAGCTTTGCTCTAGGGTCCTGAATCTGGGTGAAACTTTAAAGCGACCGCAGAAATCGGTTCGGGGATGCATCAGGCTATGATTTACCACAGGTGCCTGAAGATGGTGGAATCATTGCATCACAAAGTTCAAAGGACGAACTTACCCGAGTAAAAAGATAAAACAAAAATATATCTACTGGGTGACCCACGGAGCGGCCGGGCTTTTTAAATCGACCGCAAAAATCGGTTTCTTACCCTATCGCACTGCGATTTTGTGCAGCGTCATGCCCACGAGATGGTAAATTGTTTGCAAAGAGCGAATTCACTTGAGAAAAAAAGCAAAAAAACAAAAAAGGCTTAGCTTCTACCGGGTGGCTCAAGGAGACGGCGAGTGTCTTTAAATCGACCGCAAAATTCGGTTTCTTAACCTATCGCGCTACGACTTTCTGCAGCGTCGCCCACAGATGGTAAGCATTTTTGTAAAATTTGCAAAGAACGAACTTACCTGAGGAAAAATTAAAAAAAAGAAAAAGAGCATACGTCTTCTATGGAAACGCAGCGCCGCCACCGGTCTGCAAACAACACGGCGCCGTTTCGCACGGGAGACAAGAGATGGCGCAAGCGTTCGCGACGCCAACTGCCGCCAACGAGCGAGGCACACGGCGCGGAGAGCCAAGCGTCCTCAGCGGGCTGATATCTTTCACGACTGCAAAGCGGCGCGCGTTCCGCAGCGGCGACAGTCGCAGAACCAAAAACAGGCGCAGTAGCAACAATGCGAACTGCAAGGCAGACGACACAAGTGCTCACGAAAACAAAAAAGCGGTCATTAAAATAACCCGAGAGCAGGTCATTTAATCAATTTTGGCGCATTCAACATGTCGTTATTAGTAGGGATGATAAAATAATGCGCATCCCGGCAACTGATATCAGAAAAGCTCGCGCCGCTTTCGAGTGGAAAAAATCGCGTGACAAAGATCGCCGGCGCTCGGCGCCGTGGCGTGCTCGTTGTTCAGTTGGAGGCAGACATGCGTCGCGACTGCTTTGCGCCATCTCTTCTCTCCCGTGTGCGAGAGCGGCGCCGTATTGTTTGAAGACCGGCGGCTTTGCTGCGTTACCGCGGTGAACCAGTCCATTTTCTTTCTTTACTTTCCCTCAAGTAAGTTCGCTGCTTGCAAAAATCCCACAAAAAAACGCACAATCTTGGGCAGCGTCGCACCAGGCGTTATGAAACCGAGGTTGGCGGTCGATTTTGAAGAGCCTTGCAAGCCCCTCGGGTCGCCCAGTAGTTCCTTCCTACCTTTGCGGCACCTGTCTCGCTAACTGCGCACCCTGCACGACCGGTGCAATAACCGATGGATAAGCGACATCGGCCCTGGCGGCTTATCGCCGCCTCGCGCAGCTCGACACAGTTGCGCCAAAACCAGTACAACCATTTTAAGGCACAAACAGCGCACACTTTTCCGGTGCCATAGTTGTCCAGACATTATTTGTTTTCGCTCCAACAAAACATGAAATGAACTCGGAAGCTAATAAAACCGATGGTTCGTCGAGTAATTTCAGCCATATGTCGTGTCCTTTTGGGGCAACCGGAGGCTACTGAGCTGCCGTATGCTGCCTTCTGTCCGTCGTTATGCCGGTACGCACATGGACGCCATAAATAGACCAAACCAGCTTTTTTTTACTTTTTACTGGGATCAGATTGTCTCTTCGATATGTGTGATGCAATGGTTTGACCACCTTCAAGCACCTCTGTGGTAAATTGTAGCGCGATACATTATGAAGCTCGATTTACGCTGTGATTTAAAAGCTTCACCCACATTCGTGACCCCACGATACAGCAGTACTATTAGTAAGTGCTACGGATCGTGCTGATTTTGCTCTTAGTTAATGATCCGACATCTTATACACCTGTATCAGTGCTAAATTAAGTTAAGTCAGCGCTGTTTTAGCATTGATGTTAGCTCTGTGCTGTACATGTGAACTATCCTTTATAGACGTTTCTCAAAAGTGTGGTAACTCTCATTTACGACTCCATCTTTATTTTGACTCCAGCATGTTTGCAGTGCACACGATTATGATGAGAATGGAAGGGATTTTCCTTCTTCCGCCCATTGATTGTGCGAGATAAAGAAAATTATAGTTTGTAGGGGTAAAATGATAGAAATGTATATTCATTTGAATTTCTTAAGCTTACATGCCGCAATTCAAGTGTTCTAGCAGTTTTCGCCATGGGTCGTTTTATTTGGTCCGACTTTTGAAAAGCTCACAATAAGCTGTCAATTTTTTTAGGCTTTGAATTTTTTTACATGCGTGATCACATGTTTTTAGCGGGACTGTCACTCACTCTGTAAAGTTATTACGATCATGAAACGATACAAAATTAAACTAGCACAAAAGGCGTGGAGTTAAAAATATTGTTTGATGTAAACGTTTGAAAGAAGGGGTACTCTGGTTCTTTCTTTTTCTCTTTGAAAGGGTTACTGCAACAAAATTCTAGGACTTTTTCATTGCCGCATTGTCAACCACGTTCTGGCCAAACTACGGAGACAAGAGTTTTTTGCTCAGAGAAAAACTCCAAGACATTATTAAAAGCGAATAAGCCGAATACCGTTAGATCACACTCCAGATTAAAAAAGACACCACTCCACGGAAACATGGTGGCGAGCTGTGTGTGCACGAGCTCCTGCCGACCTTGGCTGAACCGGATTTTTCTCTCCTACGCCTATTCAACTCCTGTGGGCGACGTGGAAGGGACAGCTCGAACGGTCAAGATGTAATGCATCGATGCTCATTATAGTGGCGAAGCCTTCGCGATCTATTACCCAGCCCCTATGCCAGCCTTCACTGCAATGGAGAACCAGGCTTCATAGACAGCGATGCGCCCCGGGAGGTCTTCAGAGACAAACCTGCTTTAATTAATGTTTTGTGACTAACGTCTTCGTGGTGTGCAGAACGTCGTTGACATTTAGACAATAAAAAGGCGCACTACAATTTTCGTTGCAGGATCCTCTAAAACATTCTGCCCTTTTACCATTTGTAATATCAATCATGTTGGTATTGCTTTGAAGAACTTTCAATTCACTTTTCGAGGAAAGTCCACTTTCCAACTGGTTCGTAAGTGTGGACATGATGACATCGGCAACACCTGTTCTGTTGGTGGTCATATTATTTTAACTTACGCTTGTGCTTGGCATAGGCCTTCCAGCACAATGCAGTGAGAACGGCGAACAGCGACTGAGTGCAGAAAATATTGATCGCTGTCACTACAGAGATAAGTGATAGAAGTTGACGTCATTGTTAATTGTGCGATGCTAATGAGTTGATAAAATCTATGACTTCATATTCTACCATCAAATTTTGTAAGTTAAATTTAATTCAATATTTAATACTGGAAGAACTTTTGAACTTGTTGTGGCTTGGCTCCATGAGGGTGGTGTTTTCTTGCCGCCTACTGGAATTTTTCAAATCTAGTAGGGGCGTGCCACGTGCCTTATGCGCTTTTCAGTAGATGGGCTTTTAAGGAGTTTGTACTGAAGGTCGCTTTAAACGGTGGTCTGACTGCATAAGCTGCTGCCCGAGGTAATATGAGTTTCTTGCCACACCATTTGTACAAGAAGTGTAATATAACAAGTCCACAAATTTATTTTCTGCATGATACCACCAGTTGATGCTTTTCCTTTGCACTCTCGACTTCAGCTTCTTAGAGGTAGCAAGAAATAATTTCAGAAATAGTATATTGAAACTCAGGCAGATGTAAAAATGGCAAATCCCAGACGATGCGAGCGATACCCTGTAGGTCCATTGCGACTCATAAATGGATGCAGCGAATACTCTCAGGTCCAAATAAGAATTCCCAGATGGATGTGATAGAACAGTTCCATAGGTTCACGTAAACTCCAGTTGGATGTGAACACCTGGGGTCCACGTAAGAACTACAGGATGGGGGCAACACTGCGGGTCCTTTAAAACTCCTTATGGACTTGAAAGAATACCCCAAGGGCCCTACCCAGGAACACTCTGATGTAAGTTAATAAATACTCGTTGATCCATGCACAACTTCCGTACTGAACGGAGTTCTTAATACTCCCCCCGCCCCCCCCCCCCCCCCCCCAAAGAAAAGTTAGGTAAACTCTGGCCCGCATGGGAGTAAATCCCCTGAACTCCATTCCGGCGGGTAAATAAACCCATATGCGAATGCGTGACAGAAAGCAATTTACTCATCTGCATATTTATTTGTGTAGACAGTTGTAACTGTCATAAGTAACGAAATTACTTGTGATTCTTTACTTATCGGTAATTTAGCAATGATTACTCGTATTTTCAGAGTAATCTTCAGCAATTTCACATATTTACTTAAAGGATTCCTTGTAAAGCGCAAAACATACGTACAACGAAATCGTCCGACCCGACGTCCGATCAGGCAACATGACGATCGAAGGCAGTGGTTTTTACCTGGTAGCATGAAAACCTCGCCCCTGTGGGTCATTCCGGCAGTCTCGCATCGTCGGATCGGACGGTTTTCACGTCATACATGTGTTTCGCGCTCAATCCGTTTGCATTTTTTTTTTTTTACGAACCTCCTTTTCTTTTGTCGAGCGTAGTGACACCTGTCAGGCGCATCGACCAGCGCAGAACGGAGAGGCTTGGTACTCTTCAGTTCTCCAAAGCCTTTCTTTACAACACCAAGCCCCTGAATCGATTATTTTAGACATTAATAACAATGTCAGAAGACCCAAATGGGCATTTCTACAAATAAACGAAGTGGGGGGCAGGCTTTTTGAGACGTCGACCTATCCATTTTCTGTCCCTTCTACGTTTTGATGTTTCTTCTCTGCCCTAGTCTCATGTTAATTCAACAAGGCTAAATCCGTTTTCTTAGTCCCTTTGTTTTTACTTTGCGATCGAAAACGGGGAGAGGAGGACACCAAGTGATTGTGTGCCTCTTCGAGAAGCTCTCGAGGCTGTAAGTGCACAGACAAGAATTAACAATGTCCTTCTCGGTTATAGTGACTGCAACCATTTTCATAATGCTCACAACGCGAGACAACGCTCTGTCTACCCTAAAACCCACTAAAAGAGGTAGTAGTATGTGACAGTGTTATTACTACAAGCATCCTCGTTCGTTGCTGCACACTTCTCATCTTCTCTTAGCAAGCAGGATGTATTTTTTCTGCTTCTTTCACCTGTTTGACCCTGTTTTAAAAGCTACTTACTTTTTTGTGGTCCAACTTCTAGGGTTGGTCCACTTTATTTGTGAATTTCAGCAAGGTTATCTGCATCTCAGTCACGCATTTTGTGAGACAGCTTTTTGCGAGCACTTCGAAAAATAGGTAATTGTCTTTCTTTTTTTTTTTTTTGTTGCTGTTGAACTTTAACAGGACGCATTCTTATCTGGACGCAAAGATTTTTACATAATAAAACATAATGGTTGCTGACGTAAACTTAAGATTCTGGGCTTGAGGAGAGAGTGAAACTCATGAGTGAGGCCATAGCGTCGCTTAGTTTTCTGCCCTTCACTGTCCGGCATCAGCGGACGTCTATCTGCAGAATGCCGGAGTAAACTGCAATCGGTCCGTGCTCCGTGCGTTTTTGAACGGGATCCCGAAAGGTACACAAGGCAAACGTGCGTTTACATTTCCTTGTTTTAACCCACGTTCTAATGAATTGTTGTTATGAATGTCCCGGTGTTTTTTTATATTATATTTATATACTGAAAACGTTTTCTTATTCACCAACGCCTCAACCGAGGCTCCACCTGTTCAGAACCAAACGAAGAAGAATATGGAGCCAAACCTTATTTAATAATTAATTATCACCTTACTGGTACCAACTATGTCTTGCTACGGTCGGGCAATATATGCCGGTATAGTAAGATGTACACAAATCAATTCTTGTTTCAGTTTTGGCTAGTTGTATTACGACGTCTACAGCTTTGCGATATTTGACAATAGAGAGCTTTAGCAGATCGTCCCGACGACCCCAATAATGATATCCGATACTCTGATGCCGCCTTTGCGGATGCATCATATCGTTATCGGGTGACGTTATCGGGGGTATCGGAGGTATCGGAAGGATCTACTAAAACTTGAATATCAGGCAACGGCTGCAACGACAAAGCTTTGCTCTATCTTCTAGGTAAATAGTACTTCCATTGCTGCGCTGAACAAGCTCAATGCAGAGACTTTCGAGTGCCAGCTGTTGCCCTAAAATACTCAAGGTCAATAAATGGAACAGGTGGCAACAATAAGAACTTGAATAACCCTCTTCCCTTCGGTTTTTTTACTTGAGGACAATGATGTTGAAAGTAACGCCACGTTAGTAATAGATTACTTTTCGGAGCAACGGTCACTTACTTTTATCGGAGGGTAATTGTAACTGTAATTAATTACAATTTAGTCTTGAGTAATTGTAAATGTAATTCCTTACTATTTTTCAGTAACGTGTACAAGTGTGGTGTGCGGTGACCGCTGAACAAAAGCAATTTCCCCGCCGCTCCCGGAGAGAAAACAATAATGCCGCTGTGTGGAACGGTGGCGCCATCTGCTGGATGGGCACAACACTGCATAACCCTTTACACGGGCTATCCGTGCAGATCCCCCAACTGATTCCCCTCGTCTCAACGTTCGTACCCATTGCCTCACTCTCAAAACAAGATTTTTAACGGTCGTTTAACGAGCCATAGTCAATCTAGCCCTACAGCGCCTGAGATAACAAAACTTAAAAAAAGCAAACTTGTGTCCATATATTTTTCGCGCGTGTGCGACACAGAAAAAAAGGTATTCAACCAGCCACAGAAAACAGAGGAAAATAAATACATGCATAAAATCTCCCAAAACAAAAACATAATCGTTGCCGAAAAAGAATGGCGCCTTAGCTTTGCCGTCAAAATATAACGAACAATGAAGATACGTCAGAAGAAAAAAAAAAAGAGAAACATACACTCCCGGGCCACCGCTTTCCCCTTTCTCTCTTTCGGCAGACGATCGCGTCGTACTGGACTGGACGCTTCATCGCTACGCAACGCAAACGCGCAAAAAACAAATAACTTTTGGGGTTTTGAACATCTGATTTGCTTAGCTCAAGACAGACGCGCACATTGGGGCACTTCTAGCACGAACAGGTACCGCTAATAAGTGCTTTGTGCGAAAGACAACATGCGCTCACTGCAGGCAACGATTAGCGACGTTTGTCCTAGCTGGAACGATAGATCCATGCACTTGCGACAGTCAAGGTTACCTGAAAATTGGGGATTTTACATGCAATAGTCTGTGCGTTACACAGCCAGCGCGAAATATTGATGACCTGTTATTCCTAACCTGAAGAATGTACTGCAACAAAGCATCAATACTACAGGATTACTCACCTGGTTGAAGTCGTTGTTGCATGACGTCATATCGCCACGACCGTTTCCAGTTTCCGTGAATCGGTGCGAAGCCCTTAGCACCTCTGAACTCTTTGCTCTGAATTAGTGGCTCCACTTTCTGGATTGAGCTACATTGGTCCAGTTGCGGACCAGTCCCTCTACCTTAGCGACACGCATGGGTTTACTGTCGGTTCTTCCACCAGAGGGACCAAGAAACAGGGTTTCCTTCCTCTCTTTAAGCGGATAATTACAACGAAATTTCGGCGCTCATTTTTGGTCTTAAAGTGTCTAAAAGAGCAGTATCATTATCGGATGGTCATTACCTCACATATTGTTAAAAATACATGAAAATGACCTAAACAAATTAACGATTAAAGCAAAGATACCCAGAATGTCGCCACCGCCTGTTTGTAATGCTTGCCCGAACCCGATACAGGATGAGGTTGTTCGTCTCCGGCCATGACGAGAGAAGGTAGCGAGGAACCTTCTTCCTGAGAATCCTTTGTGTACGGTAGTCGCTATTGCCTCAAGATTATAGATTAACCGTCACCAAATTGTACAAAGCAGCCGCTTGTGGCTGGGAACGATCAGGCCAATCTCTCGACGTCAGATTGCCGTAGCTTTGTTTGTCTTGGAGGACGACCTATGTCACGATTGCGTTGGATGTCACGTGCTCTGTTGCCTCCTCACGAGTTTTGCCAGAGGGGCCGTTTATACGAAAATACAGCCACCAGGATCAAAAAAATACGAACGTGCGACTGTCATTACGGATATTGTGGATCATATTCCACCTATTTTGAACACTAGCTAAATATTTCAAATTTCGTTGAAGTATCCCTTTCATTGGCGTTGGAGTCCCTCTAGGCTGTTGCTATTTTAGTTTTCCATTTCCCTCTAAAGCGAGCTGTCCCTATGAAAGCATCATTGTCCCCTTCTAAAATCAGAGGGACGGTGTTCTTTAAGAGAGACCAGTTTTAGAGGTAGGCGTGTCTATAGCCTCCGTCGGGCACTGCGTAGTCTCGTACGTCGCTGCACAACGCGGTGTCCGCTGTGGCACCGCAAATCTACTTTGGGTGAGATTTCAACCTCCCAGATGTATCATGGGTAAATTATCGTCCCGTGACCATTCATTCATCGTGCGTCTATTTAGCGTTCTGGATATTGTAAATGACTTGATTTGTATCAGTTTGTCACCGAACGCACTAGAACCGGGAAGCCGATCAACTGTCTTGAACTTATTCTTGTTTAATAGGCCGTCAACTGTCACCTCTGTTTTTGTACTACCTGGCATAAGCGACCAAGAAGCAGTTGTAGCGACAATAAAACGTTCAAATGTACCACGATATAAAAGCCAACCAAAGAAGGTTTACTGATTCGGCAGAGCTGACTATGACAACTCTACGTTTTGATCTCAAAGATTTTTTGCCCTCGGTTTGAAGTACAGAGTGTATCTACGCGGTGTAAGGCTTTGTGGAATTTAATTAGGATAAGATAAAAGAACTGCTTGACGTTTATATGTAAACGCCAAGCAGTTCTGTAAACGTCAAGCAGCTAAGATAGTCAGTAGCGAAGCGCAAGCAAGATAATCCTTGACGAATCCGAAATTAGACTTTCGATATAAAGAAATAAGCGTATTTTCGCGCAGTATCAGAAAACAAACGATTCATGTACACACAATCATTTTAAAGACCTTCAACGGGAGCTCAAAACTAAAATAAAAATGCAAAGTTTGATCATTTCTCTTCGTTTGGTCAAAATAATGAAGATTGTCCTAGTGTCCTAAGACTGTCCCTATGGAAATACGTTAAACTTCATCAAAAAGGTGTGGCGGGTGTCCTTCCACTTGTGATTGACGACGCTTTTTGTAACAGACGACAGACTAAAAGCAGCTGCGTTCAATGGCTATTTCAGGTCTGTCTCTCAACTTCAACACCTGCGTCTCTACCGCTAACTGTTGACGCAATTAATGATGTTATGGACGACATTAGCTTTATCAACGCGGCACACGTAAATTATTAAGCAATATCAGACTGGGAAAGGCCACCGTACCGGATGGAATACTCAACATTGTTTTAAGATCATTTGCTGATATCGTCGCGTCATATTTAATGATACTATACACGAAATCGTTGGAAATTGTCGCTCTTCCGGATGATTGGAAAAACGGAAATGTAGTTCCAGTACGCAAGAATGGCGCAAAAAATAACGTAAGCAACTATAGGTCAATATCACTAACTCTATGAAAATATATGTCCGATTTAATTTTTGAAATTAGTTGGTCCAACACAATTGGATTTCTAAAGAAACTTGTTACTGCCTCAGCACCGAGGACGCCGATGGCTTTGATACATCTTTATTTCACGCTTATAGTCCTTTTCACCTCTAGATCCGTAGTTAAAAAGAACTGCTCCTTGAGAAGAATTAATTACTCATTTTTCTCTTTATGTAGGTAACTACAATATATATTGGTGCAGTTTAGATTAAATATGTGTTATATAATCAAGGCGTACACCTTTCAAACGCCAAAAACACCGCTTCTTCCTCCTACAACCAAATTATGTGAGAACTTTTCGCTGCGTAATTGCGCAAAACTTCCTTTTTTCTTGAGGTGAAAACGAGTACAGTAGAAAACATAAAACATTAAAAATCATTTTTTCTTATATATTCGATTAATTTTCAATATTATTTACACTCATTTTGACTTCCGGTTATGAACTCAGGAACACACTAGCAATTTCTTGTTCAAATACAGAACCAAATGAAAGACGTCGCTTCAGCCATCGCTTTAGCTCAAGCTAAGCACACCAGCTGTTGGGAGCTTGAGCACCAGCACTGTTCACTTGAGTGCTGGCATAAATACGAATGTACGTACCAACGCCGTACATGCACGAGTGATTGTATTTGTAGTAATAATAATGACAAGGTACAATATTCGTAGTTTATGCATCGTTCTTATTTTAATTAAGACTGGGCGTAATCGGTAGTTTCTTTGACTAATATTTTATTTCATTCTACGCACACACACACACCAGACAATGGAGACAATGGCCTAATTTCTCCCGTAGTTTTTTACGTATACGACAGTGCCAGCCACCAATTGGGAAACGCATGGGCATCACGATTCAGAAACCTGAGAAGTCAAGTCTGTTTAGGCATTTTTGCATATGCTCTTGTCGTACATCATGTCGTTTGGATAGCCACAGGCTGTTATGAAGGCAAAGCGGCAAGCGGTGGAAGGCTTCTAAATATGGCGTTTGCAAATTTCTGCTTGTTTTCTTTCTTTATATCTTCACTTTCTGCTGCAGTTTCTGAACTTTCCTCAACCCTGCCTATTTTCTACACTTGGTGAAATGCTTTTTGTGATATTTTCTGCGCGTTCCAGCACTTCTGGCAACTCTGATTTCTTCAGCCAAAAGTCACATCCTGGAAAGAAGCAAAGAAATTACCAATCATTCCAAAAATTTCACGGAAAGTATTGTAATTGTCCTAATGGGGAGTGTTAGTGGACAATAAATAATGAGCAAAAACGTAATATAACGGTTTTATTAGGGAGAGTATACAACGTGTTTCAAGGAACGCTGGTGTAATCGCTCCTGCGAAAGGTACGCACCTCACATTTAAAAAAAATGTTAATGTCATAGTCTCTGTCAGAAGGAATATTTAAAAACAATGAAGTTCAGTATATGCAACCTTTGAATTATTTAAATGGTTATATTACTCGTTAATAAATTTCATAACAATAATTTCAATTACAGTTTCTGCACATCACCGAAAATAACTATGTCAACGCACTTTACAGAACTATAAGGCATGAGCAGCGTTCTACTGGGTGAGTAAAGACACTCGAGCATGAATGCGTGAAGGAATGCATGCCCAGACAAAATGAATGTCTGACAGAGGACAAAAACTATTTGATAATAAAATATCAAACATGAAAACTCATAAGCATTAGAAACATTGTATACAAAGAGAAAAATCAAGGAAATATGATCCAGATTGTCCTTCTTGCCGTAACAAAAAACAACGACGCACATTAATTTATTTAAGCCTCGAACAAACACGGCAAATAATGGTGCCACACGACACACTTTTTTTTTAACTTGTCTTCACCTTGTAACGTCATAGTTTTGTGGTTGTGTATATCAATATATAAAAATTTTAAATGAGAAATAGATAGAAATAAATCACAGAAAAGACGTCTGATGATCTAAGACCATTGCGTTTATAATATTGTGAAGATTGCTCGAGCTTTATAATAATTATTCTCACTAAAGCACTTATGCGGGTATTTTCGGCTGCCAGATGTTTAAGTCTCTCATTTTACAGATTAACTCGCTCTGAACACTACTTCTGTTTCATATGTGTATATAAATATATACAGAGGTGCTCACAAAAGAAAACTTTACACATTCTTTTTTACCGCAAAAATAAACTAAACATCGCCGAACGCTCATTCGTCCGCCCAAAGGTAGTCCTAGAGGTCACAACCAGATGCCAAAGCTTCAGCCCGATCCAGTACCTTATTCAAAAGCTATAAGTGATTTTCTGAAAATTTCAATGGGAAAATGGAGCCCATTTTCGCCCGTTTTCGGCTTCTGGTGCCATAGAGCCCCATGTATCCGAAACCTCCTCCGGCCGCCATTTTCCCATTGAAATTTTCAGAAAATCACTTATAACTTTTGATTAACGGATCGACTGGCTGAAACTTGGCATCTGGTTGTGACCTCTAGGGCTACCTGTGGCGAGAATGAGCATTGATAATGCCTAGTTTATTTTTTGCGGTAAAAATAGTGTGTAAATTTTCTTTTGTGACACTACTTGTATATATATATATATATATATATATATAGTTATTCTGCATGTAAACCCATAAGAACACCCTGCATGCTGACTGAGAACTTCAGTATTAACGTCTGCCAGTCTTGAGGCGACCATTCCGAGTAAGGCGAAACACATTAGTTTCTTTCCTCTATACGCGTACAAATAGTCAGTTCACCCTGTTCTATCACTGAAGGCCTCAGGTCATAGGACCTCTGAAATGTTCCCGGGCCTCTAATGCGTCATTTAGCTCCTCGGGTAATCGTTTGTCCAAGCAGATCGATCTAATGCTACAACACCAAAGAAAATAAATCGATAAACAGCACCTAGCTTCGTTTTGCAGTCATATTAAACAAGAAATCGATCATTGAGGTGCCACGGAACTTGAGTTAAAATACCTGATTGTGGATGAAGCGTGATTCAGAACTTATACCTCAAAGAGAACTTACAAAAACTTGAGTTTGTAAGAAGTTAAATTGATATTTCTACAGCAGTGGCATTTGCTCATTTTGTTATAGATTCCACCGTCCTTCATAAGAATGAATACGGTAACCGTGAGCCTTAGTCACTGTTAGTCACCATCGTACTTCAAGCAGCACTTTCGAGTGAATTTGAGGCACCTCTAGTAGCCTATATCTGTCGGATTGTAAAGTAGAGTTTCGATTCAACACAGGATTATGGTGGCATAATAAGGCGTTAAGTTTCCGGACAGCTTTTCATTTGCCACCTATGTCTTGTACATGCGTAAAGCACATCGGCATGAAGATAAAATACGGTTATTCAAAAAGTAGTACATTACAGCATTATATCCTGTAACTTATCGTATAAGAGTGAAGAATTAATGTACTTGTTAAACAGAAGCATCACTGGAGGCGCTGTTTTGGGTTATCTCTGTCGGCTGTCATGCAACAAATAACATTGTTTTGCCAGCTATATTGTTACATTGAGAGCGCTTCTTACTGTTCTCGCCAATCTCATTCAGCACACGCTACCCGCTTATTTAGACACGCTCGTAAAGCCTTGAATTGATGATGTCGCACATTAACGGCCGTACTTCTTCCAGAAGACTCTGCTCCTGCAGACAACGCTTTTGTGTCACAAGAGTGGCTGGCTGAAACATCGTATGACCACATCACAGCTAGCATAAGACCCCCGGACTCCCCGGACATAAACCTGCTGAACTATTATATCTGCTGGAGCTGCTGAAAACGAGGTCAACAAGCAGACTTATGATACAAAAGAGTCAATGAAGGCTATCACTGTGTATGTTATAGACTAGGGTTCCGCGTTTTTAATTTTGATTTTTTCGAAATTCGGCGTACTTCTTTCGGTGTTTATTTTAAAATTCAATTTTCGTTTTTTTTTGTCTATATTTATTCCCAACAAAGTTTACCGGTTCTTTTCGGTGAATATAAAAGAAACACTATCCGACGCCGGATCAGATGATCCTTGTAGCTGTGATATTTGTGATCACTCAAAGGATAACGACACATATACATGCGTGGTCTTCGCTACAATTACTTCAGTCAGGAAACACCTCAAAATTACGGAATTCGCGGGCATAATCTTTAGCGCGATTCTTTGTCCTTCCCATTCTGGCAACGTGACCATCTGAGGTGATGACCATACAGAACCCACCGGAATGGCAAAAAAACATACATTGTATTTATGTTTTTAGCCACAGGGAAGTTTGAGAGAGGGTGCTGAGAAAGGTATTAGCGGCTTTCCTCGATGTCCTCTGAAGTGAATGAAGTGAAAAACCTTATACTAGCCCACATCCGACCTTTCTTTTTAGGACCGGGAACTTGACACACTAAGCCCGATCACAGAAAGGACACAGATGTCCCGTGAAGGCCAATTCAAGACCTCTTTTGTTGCATGTTGAACCTTGGAAGAGGGCCAATCACGAAGACGTCACACAATGTCGAACCTTGCAAAGCCCTCTTTCTCTGCCCTCCCCCCCCCCCCTTTCCATCTATCCATTCTCGACGCGGCCCTAAAAAACGGACCTTTTTCGGTTAAAACCAAATTTTAGAAAACGGATTAGACTATACTTTTATATATTTTTATCGGTTTAAACCGAAAACTCCGAACCTACAGAACTGACCTTTTTTTTGGTTAAAACCGAATTTTCTAAAATCGATTCTGCGTACTTTTATCAGTTTTTATTGGTTCAAACCGAAAAACCCCGAACCCTAGTTATGGACCACATCAATCAGGACCACCTCGTCGAGTCTTGCCGACGCTTCCAAAGCCTATTGATGCTATCATCACTGGTAATGGTGGTTCTTTCACTTCAGCTTTAAGAGCATGGGTTTAGAGGAATGTGTATCGTAGTTGTTCCAGATCATATTGGTTTTTATAGAAAGTAAATTAGTTTTGGTGTTACATGGGTGTGTGTTCTCAAATACCGGTCGCACTTTTATACATAATGGCTTGTATCGTTTCCGATTACTGTATGTAGCCTATATTTATTTTATTATTCTTTTCCTACGTGTGTAAAATATTCTCGCATTAATTAGTGAATTAACCGGCTTACCTCCTTTGAGAAGGGGAGACCTTAGGATATTGCACAGTGGCTGGTTGTACACCACGTAGAAGTCAAGGTAATTTACTCCTTCGACTGGTTCAGCGGATCCAGCTTCAGCTCCTTCAGCATCTTTTGCGGCCTTCACTGCGTGCAAAGACAACATTACAGCGGACCGCCATGCACTCTCAGAATGCAGAATTATTCACAATAGTGGTAGCGAATGAAAACGAAACTTACACATATCCGACAACGGTTTGCTTGAGGAGTTGCATGAATAATCACCATACTCGATATACATGTTGCTTCCCAGAGGGGTTGGTTTATCACTTGGAGTGCCTAGTTACAGGAGCATAAACAAAGTATATCTGTATCGCTTTTATATGCAAAAACAGTTTTGACATGTAGAATAATCAGTCTGATTAGGAAAAATCCCGGTTATATTCGAAGCTTAAGAAAAATACTAATGTTTTTGTTCAGATAAATGTGGCTTCCAAACAAACGTAAAAGACGAAATACCAGGATCCATCAAGAAATGAAACCCGGTTTTTTGGGCCTTATACAAAACCTGCGCCTTGAAGAAATCTGAAACTCCGTCAGAATATGAAGCTAGCAGCGGGGTTAAGGTGCGAATGTTCTAAATATGACGTTACCTGAATCAAGAGATAAAACGGACAGTCAAAATTCTCTATAAGCCTACGTCCATCTAAACCTAATTTTGTCAAAACAAGAAATAATATTTTGGGTGCTTGTGGTATTTATTTTAGTAAAACAATCTTGTCAGCAAGAAAAAAAACAATAATGCATTTTTGACAATTTACTTTTACAGAAATAAAATACCACAGCCACCCACAATTTTATTTCTTGTTTTGACGAAATTGGGCTTAGTTGGACGTCGGCTTATTGAGAAATTTTGTATTTTCTTTTTATTGTTGGTACCAGGCAAAGTCAGTTTTCAAAACTTTCGCATCCTATCCCCGCCACTAGAGTCATATTCTGACAGAGTTTCAGCTTCTGCAAATGCAAAATTGGTTTATGCCGGCCAAACAAAAAAGCTTCATTTTCGCGATTTATCCTGGCCCAGTAAATGACATTTTTTCTAAATTCACAATCAATATGTTGTTACACTGAATAAACGAAGTTTTTTTCTCTAGACGATATCAGAAATATGTCACATATAAAGTATAAAAATTGAAGCTTGCAGAATGCTGCTTTCTTCTTTCCGTTACAATAGCCGGAAGACGTTAGGTGTGGAATGCCGATACAATATCTTTTGCCAAACAATTCTTTTTTTTACGTTTACAAGTTATCCCAAAGCTCTTCCCGATTGAAATGGAAGAGGAACCGCGTAGACGATAATGTTGTCTGGTTAGCATTATTGCACTGCCATGAACGAAGTCATGCAAACTGGTTTAGGCTGTCTAACCTCATGACACACCATGTTGTATCATATTTATCTTTTCAGTGTAGATTAAAACGCTCCTTCAACACAATTAATTTAATACGATAAATTTGTAACCTTTTTTGTAGTTTGATCTGCGCGAATACATAGGCCCTAATGGTTTGCTCAAACCTTAAATTTTCTTCATATGTATGTCTCCACAATAATTTACCGTTATTAATATGCTTGTAATTAGCATCAGCATACAGGGTCCCTTTGACTTGAAACTTCTAATATATTAAAGTGGAAGCCTAGATTTGTTCTTAATTTGAACCACTGCCTGCGAGTATTAGTAAGATGCTGTTTTGTTTTCTTTTTTGTGAATATTTAATGATTTCTAGCCTCTAAAATATATAGATTACCATAACTAGAAATATACCACTGCATGCAGCTCTCCTACCAAAAGTAGCGACTGCCACAAAGAGTACTGGTAACCGAAGCCTTCCAAGAAACCATTAAACTAACTCCCGATGCTTTCTGGGCACCGACGTTATTCATTCATTTCAATTCGAAGCCTGTTCCCTGCCTCTGTATTCTGCAATTTAAGATGGAAAGATTAACTTTGACTGATAGTGCCCTTGTTGCCACGTCGCTGGCTTGTAAAAAAACATTTTGTGATCACTCTTCGAATTCTGCTTATTTTATTTTGTCCTGGGTGTTTCAGTGTTTCTTTCCTTACCAGGTGAAAATGTCCGTACAATAAGCGGAGGAAACAATTATCTGAATGAAAAACTCGTAAATATGTTCGGAGAAAATAGTTCGTTTCAGTCCGCTTCTTTATGACTCTGAAGGGGTCTTTGCTGACATTTCGGTCAAATTATGCGCCAGCCACGAAATCTGTTTTAGAAACCTTTGCCAAGATAAATGATTCAGAATGCATTGTTTCCCACCCTCGTCAGATAGACAACCCCCTAAGTGCCTTCCTGTTCATTCATCAGAAATGTTTCGGGGGGTTCTTTTATAATTGTCTAGCAATATTAGAAAGAAAACATTACTTCTGGTAAAATAATGTGAAATCCTAAATTCCAGGGTTACATACCGTCCAAGCCTGCACGTATAACATTTTCTATGCTGTAGTTGTTCCTGTCTCAAGGCTCTCACTTGGTACTTTAAAGTTTGGCTGAAACAAAAAAAAACTATTACATTTTGATTCTCGTACATAAAAAATTGATGCAAAAACGAAATGTTATTTAGTTCCTAATTAAAAATATATATATATATATATATATATATATATTATATATATATATATATATATATATATATATATATATATATATATATATATATATATATATATATATATATATATATATATATATATATATATATATATATATATATATATATATATTATATATATATATATTATGGTACCTCAAACACGTCTACGAAACTACTGCTCTTCACGTCTTTCCGGTATTCGCTTCATTTCTTCCTGCAACCTCACAACATGCCTCTCCGTTTCGATTGATAGAGACGCTACACCGGGAGGCCGCCTGTACAGCTGTAGCTTGCCCAGCTGTCGAACAGTCGAGAGAAACTCAGGCACAGGACGTTGACACGTCATGCTTCTAATCAGGCTGAAACGCATCTTCAATTAAACGAGCCGAGATTTGAATAGAAACTGGAACGAAAAAACCGAAGACGAAATGGAAATACAGCTTATTTAAACAATAGCTATATTTCTTGCCGAGGAATAGCCCCTCTTATTATATCTTTGTTTTTCTTTGTTTATATTAACGGTACGCATAAATTCATTCTCTCTTTTGCGCTATTCCTTCACCTGCAACAAAAGTAATGGCGAAAATAATCCCTGCTTCATATTCCTTATGGAACAAATGAAAGTATTTTATGGACATTTCAATGTATCAAATGTAGAAGGCATTCATCATCAGTGGGAGAATCCGTTCCAACACCATAGTCGTGGTTCGTTCCGACAAGTCCGTTCTGATTCAACTACCTTTGACAACTGTAACACATTACGCGAAGAAATAAAGGAGTTTATTTTGGCTTCCCATCGAGTATATGCACCATCATATAGCACATAAATTAGGATTATGCTTTTATAATATCTTTGTAAAAACATTATGTTGTTTTATATCTTCAATGTACATTTTGAAACTTTCGGAACACAATGAAATACAGTCACATTCCTAACCACTCCGTCCTCGAAGTTATATCTTCCGCGATATTTTCTAAGGAGCATGCAATTTTTATCTTAATATCAACAAACTCACCAGTTAAAGACGCGTGAGTGACTAATATATGGCGTATCTCGGGTTTTATTTCTAGTAAGAAAGAATATATTATGACCACGCCACGTGAGAATTGGTTAATTATTATATATAGCATAATTGTTGTCCCTCTAATGTAGTGAATGTTAAGTTACAGCTAAGAATTCAATCTGTTTTTCTCAACCAAACAGCCGTCATGAATTGGACAGTTTATTTACTCTTTCATCATTCATCGTCTTGCAAAATCAAATACTTTTGCGCCAAAATCCTGTACGACTGAAGGTCAGATGTTTCAGTGAAAATTTTTTAACATTTGTACCCTGATCAAACATATGCTCATTGCCAATACTCACTTTTTTTCTTCAGTCTTGTTATAATATGTCCTCGTAAAATTGACAATTTTTAATGTCTCATTGTGAAGGCTGGCTGTTACCTCAACACAAGTGATACTTGGTTCGTGATTTTTCGAACGAAACATTAGGACAAATGGATCCTCTTCTGATTTATTAATAGCCTGAAGATATGAAATTACATTTCTTGTTATCAGAGTACAAAATATATCCTGAGAATTGTGTTTCAACTCTCATATCTATACATGCATGCGGAAACATTATTACCCAGTCACACAACAAGATGTTCACGAATTCCTTAAACCTGCCCTACAGCATTAAGTATTTCACCGCACTATCATAGGCCATTGTAGGGCTTGCTAAATCAGCTCAAATCTTATAATTAAATGTTTTTGTGGCAATAACAGCGGCGTTGGTACTTGTCTTTACTTTAAACTAATGCGTGCCATGGGCAATAATTTGATGAGAACAAAAATTAATCATGTGCGCAAACGATGTATGCCCAAAGTAAGCAATGCAACATACATTTCTATTTGTAACGTTTGTTTCAACAGGACCATGACAACACAGTCCGGTGTAATAACACAGTGCACAACCACATATTTGGAATCCCAAAATAGAAGAATATATTTATTAAACTTCAAATACTTCTAACAATTTAGTGACTCCCAAAGCACATCTTTTTTTTTCTTAATTAACAATATTCCTTTTTGTACCAACATACATGCTCCAGAGGGTATAGAGCTCGCCGACATACTTCTGCAACCCAATCTTTGATATTACAATCTAGTTCATCTAGCGTTGCGGTCTTCGTTTTCCTGCTCGAGTAACAACGCCATTGATGTCGACGTGCCTGCTCATGAAAGAAGAAGCTGCTGAGGCCGAGACCAAGGGTGTACAATTGGTATGAGAGGATGTCTGATTTTGTTTTGGCTCTACCACTTCAAAGGTGTGACTGCGCCAAAGGTTACCTCTTCGAAGAACTGGAAACTATATACACTTACTCCAATTTTGCAAAACTATATTATATTTCATTAATGTATCAGTCCTTAATATGTCTAGCCAGAAACTTAGGATGTTGTCTTTTATCAAACAATAGTTTTTAAATACATTATAGCAAATTTTGTCCCTAACACTTTTCCTGTGTGTCTGAAACTCCTTGCTATATGTTTCACTTTTAGGCGCACAACTAGGCCATATATAATTATATTAAGAATTTTTGTGAGAATGAGCTCTCTCAATTGTGCGGAATTTAGGTGTATTTCAAACAAAAAAAAGTTACACTTCAGAGAAAAATAAGCAGTGCCCAATATTGCGCGCTTAAAATACTGCCATATTGACCGCCCGTGCTATTATCATAACCTCCTTAAAATGATATTGCAATATTACATCACATACGTAGACAACAGAAAACAATATATGGTATCAACTCTGAGGACAGTACACAAAGAAGGGGACGGAGACACCCGGCAGAGAACAATTCCCTGTAGGATGCAGTCAGTTGGCAGGCAGTAACCAGAGAAACCTTTCCTCACACCTGAGATAGGCAATGTAGCGCCTTACATAAGCACCCCAAACCTTTCTCTCGAAACTTCAGGGCAGAAAAACTGCTTGAATGTATGTATATTTTATACACTCCACTCAGAAAATTGTTTTCGTAATTTCGTAAACTTTACTGTTGAAACTGGATTTTGTCACTCCTAGCAGCTTCACAAGGGACGAAATAACTAAAAAGGGCTTCACCAGAAATTCCTTCTCATGAAGGGTTTCAGCAAATGTTTTTAAGCATCTTGAATAAAACAATAACAACAAAAAGTAAAATATATACCAAGCAGAAATTCAGCATTATTGCAAGTAAAACCGCCACAACCTGCAATGGTTGGCCATCGCTATATTACGAGCACTGTGAATTTACCTCCAGATTTTAAGTCGTTTGAAAAATAAGTGTTATCTCCCGCCTCTATATATTTCGTTGACCACGTACCTTCCAGGCGTCTTGGAGAGGTCCATATTTAGGTTCGTTAAGTAGCGGGTTGTTTTCAGGGTTTTTTATGGTCATTTGTGCCTGCCAGGCACAAGTAGTGGCGATGCAAGCGAACAAAGCTGCGTACAGGAGACCCATTGCAACTGCTGCAACTATCATTTGAAGCTCTCCCGAGATTCCTTTCGAACCGCATTTATATCCAGGATGCGTAGGTGTGCTTAATATTTCGTAATCCTCTCCGAACCAATCAAAAATCTTAGGTGTGGCACGTTTTTGCTAGAAGAAACATTATACATTTTTCTGCTTGTTTTTTGTTGCCCATTTTCGCTGTTCATTCTTGTGAAACCTTGCACACACACTTGTGCTGTTGTTGTTGTTTCTGTTGTTTTATGGTAACTATAATACTGTTTGCAATAAATTTAATCCTGTTGGAATTATCGCCACACCATCAGCATTTGTTGCATACAGGGTGCTTCACGAAAAGTGGACAAATTCGATATTGCGAAAGCTACGCGTCGCGACAAAAAAGACTTGTATTGTTTTTGGTCCTTGGCCAGGGGCCCATTTAGAAAATTATTAAAGTTGTGGAAATTTAAGCTGTTAATTATGTTTCCGTAATTAACTTTTTAATGTAGTGTTTAAGGGCATGGTTTCAATTAGAAAATCGCTGAGCATCAACAAAAAACACTACATCAATAAATTGCAGAACGATAGAAGGCACGCGCAGCATTTTGTGACTTTCTAAAAACCGCACAATTTCGACGGGTTCTTAAGTTTCGGTTTGCACTTGGAGCACTTCTCGGAAATAGTGCAACCAGCCTGTGCTGTGTTGCGCGAGGACAGCGTAGCAGAGGTTGATTGCACTATTTCTCCACGGGGTCGCGGTGCCGTCGGTACCGAGAAGCGCTCCAATTGCAAACCGAAATCTAAAACCCCGTCGAAATTGTGCGGTTTTTCAGAAAGCCGTAAAATGCTGCACGTGCCTTTTATCATTCTGCAATTTATTTATGTGGTTTTTTATGATGCTCAGCAAGTTTCTAATTAATACCGTGCCCTTAAACACAATATTAAAAAGTTAACTACGCGAAAATAATATACAATTCTTAGTTTTCCCGAACTTTAATACATTTTTCTAAATGGGCCACCGGCCCAGGACCAAAACGGCATAAGCCTTTTCTCGCTGCGAAGCGTAGTTTTTGCAATCTCGAATTCGTCCACTTTTCGTGAAACACCCTGTATGTGTTTGTGCTTATTCGTAACGTCAATTGGACCACGAACGACAACAACGAGCCATCGAATCCAACCAAATGCCGCGTCAGTGTCACGTGACCTTCGGGGAGGGCAGAGTGACGAGCGAGGTGCGTATGGTCACGTGATACTTTCGCCGCGCTCGATTGGTTGGAATAGCTTGCGACGTCCGCTGCGAATTGGTCGTAAGGTAAAAGGTAGCAGAAAGGCTTTATTTACACTATGCGCTATTCTGTAGAAACCATGAGAGCGAAGAAACGCAAATAGGTGTGAAACTGAAAAAGCTTTTGTGTAATTCATATTCGTAAGCATGTTTTGTAATCATCAAATGATTACCTAACGAACCTTTCAGACATGAACATAACTATACTTACTGAAAAGATGAGAACGGCAGGGAGGAGCTTCGGGTGTCCGCCTCCAGCGCAAGCTCCATACCTTCTACAGCGTTTCGGCGTCCATGTACCTCGAACGCGCGCTCAGCCAAAGGAACACGCAAGTATAGCCTGCTCTATACTCACAAAGCCTGGCAGTTCGACGATAGAGCAATAGAGTGCCCGGTCGCAGATTTGGAGCGCGAGGATCTGGTAGCACAGAGCATTTCTCGGGGAACCTGGACGTCAAGCGCACAGCGTTTTCAGCGGCGAGGACCCGAAATACGGTTTTCAAACCCGACGAGAAAAGAAGCGGTAGCGCGAGGAACGCGAGCAGCACGAGCGGATATTCCATCGCTTGGGACGAGTGTGCTTTGGCGTCTCGCCGCAGCGGGGCGCCCGTCACGTGGCTCCCCTCTCATCCGTTGTTTGCCGCTCTACCTTTTCAATTTCGGCGGCCGCTTCTCGTGGTGATCTGCCAGGCTTTGTCAGTATAAAAGAGGTTATGGCGCCGGGCATGAAACGCGTGCTGGAAGCCGGACGTTGGTAAGACAGGCCCCTTCCCGTTCTCATTTTGTCTGTGACTATGGATTGTTGTTATTTACGTACCCGAAAAATATCCAAGTCTCGACCGCAGGAAGAAAACGGAAGAATCCCCTAAATGTATGTAGTGAAAAACAATGAAAGAACTCAACACGTGCACATGATTTCGAAGAAAAACCAGCAGATTTTTGTGCGATTGACTATATATTATTTTCAAATTTCTGCCATGTCAATTAATGTTAAACTTTACATCTGCTCCACTGTCGTCTGCGTGGATCTAGTACGAAATAATACCACAAAAGGCATTTTAAGTGGAGGAAAATTAATTTTATTATGCAACTCATTGAATCCTATTACGTACCTCTTAGTGAGAGAGGTGTTTCTTTGTTTCGTCCGGTTTATGCATCTTAAAGTTCTTAAACCTTGATTGTGAACAACACATTTTGAAAACTTCGATTTGTCAAACGACTTCAATTTCGGTGCACCTGAGCTATTGTAGTACACCATATTTTACCCCCCCCCCCCGCTCTTCATCTTCACAATCTGCAACTTTCAGAGTTGTGCCCAAGACAGGTGCAACCCTCGTTTGGTATACCATACGTTAGGTAACTATAATGATTAAATTACGGCTTGTTACGCTTTGTGTTTATTTGCTTGTACATCCTGCTAGATTTGTTCTTTACATAATGACGTTGCACTCAACGAATACACACCGGGAAAGTAAACTCTCGGGCCTCTCTTGACAGCAAGACGGGACACCATGTCGCCAAACAGTATTCTCAGCCGCTGTCTTGCTGCCTCCCATACTGAAACCGCCGCATTGCCTATTCATATTTTTAACTTTTTTTATCTTTCTGCATTTTCCTGCAATACAAAAGAAGAGACCGGATGAAATCTCATACCCAGATCCAGGCTGTGTGAAGTACTCTTACGCAGCTTTGTGGTGTACTTAGTGAGACAAGTAAGAAAAACTTTCCATGAAACATCATCTTCGTCAAGCAGAATTATCATTCCACATTCACGGACGAGATAAAATTGTATACAAAAAATAAACCAATTCATTTAACTATAAACTTAAGTGAAAGCTTTAGCCTTAATTCAAAATTAACACAGCGCAAGGACATGAACAAGAACAAGAAGGTAGACGAACAAGGCACTGACTTACAACTAAAGTTTATTCGTGCTAAAATCAAGTATAAATACTGTAACGTCATGACAAACAAACAAAGATTAAATAGATGCCATGGAAGCCACGTGCTCCTTAGCCACCGTTATCCGATAAGGAATGTTGCGTCCAAAAGCAACATTTCTTTTCGGAATTTTTATTCATGAAATATCAACTAGCCCAAAGTTCTGCGCTAGTTAAGCTTTAAGTTTCTTCAAACTAAGCTTGGTTTTTCGACTCAAACTAGTTCCTTGTGAATTTAGTTATATCTTAATTTACACTTTAATTTTCAATTCTTTTATGTAGTGAAAAATCTATAATAGCAATGTTGTTTCACAAAATCAATATATAAGGCAATTTGGAGCTCACATCTATAAAAACTTGCGAAAACACACTTCGGCCAATTTTTCATCTCTCCATTTAAAAGCTTACAGCCGAACTGTCTTTTGTCAGCTTCGTGCACACAGTGCCCATTTGGCCATTGTCTCAGTGACTTCAGACGATGTCATAGCGGTCCCTGGGCAGAACCAAAAGTGCAAAGCGACAAACACAAAAATTATTATCACACCGCATACTTAATTGCCAGACGAAAACTTTTTTAACGCAAAAGCCTTATATGTCCCATTACGGGAAAAGGTGTCGGCGTTGTGCCCGAAAGATGGCCATAAAAATACGTCATCAAGGTCAAAGAGGACCTGCCTCAGAGATAAAATACAAAGGAAAGCACAGCAACGCAAATGCCTCATCACGAAAGCCATGAAGCCTGCGGTGGTGCCGCGCCTGCGCAGTGAGGGAGCGTGATGTCACCGCCGGAGCACCGTGTGCAAAGGAAGACGTGACGCGCTGACTCCGGCGCGTCAGTTGCGTTTCGGACATCATCTGCTCGTTGAGTGGTTCGTGCGATGGACTGTTGAGGCGACCGCGCCTACATCTGCGGCCTCGACATCGCCAGCAGCTTCTACATCTACGGCGGCACACCGAATAAAATGCCGGCAGAAACAACGTTAATACGTGTAGAAACATTACTCGAAAACATTTCAACCGCGGGACTATAATGCTTTAGCGTTCCTACACGTAAGCAATTGTCTTCGGCTGTGTGCTTTTCTATCTTGTTTACTTTTTTTATCGGACAGGGCGGTGGTATCGTTCCAGAACGTTTATGAAACAGCAACGCATATTCTGAGCAAGGCAACAATAATCTTATAAATATAATTCGGCTTGGGTTTATTTTTTTACTTGTCTGTGTCGGTTAAAGTGGACGGTGAAAAACAAAGTTCAACGGTGCGATTTTTTCAGAACAACAGCTCTTTGTTCGTGTCCGACTGATACAATTTTCTTGCATGTGATTCTCTGATCCAGAATCAAATCAAATGAACATTAAAAGTATTATTAAACATATTTCGAGCTTATTTTGCGGCAAACGTTTGATTTCAAATCTACTAAGACCGGTGCGAAATCATGATTGAAGTCGCTTTATTAAATAACGATTTAAATCATCTCAATTTTCATTCGCCACCCTGTGTCAAACATAGAGGTCTACACAAAGTAAGTTTGAGACTCTTTATAATTGGAGAATTATATTTTATGTTATTACGTGCGACACATGCAATCTGAAACATTCTTCTCGAAGCCATCAAAGCTCAAAAACAATTCCTCCTAGTTCTTTTTTTGTTGAAGTGGTATTGTAAGCTTTACTCTTCCCTTCAAGAAAATGCGATTGCAAATAGAGTTATAACATTTTAAATAAAAAGACAAGCATAATTTATTCTCACATTTGGGTGTCAAAAGGTTTTCGCCATGACCTATGCTGGCGATATAGACTGGTTCTTCATATTACCTAACTTTTTCCAAAACAGAGTGTGCATTTTAATGAGCAGAGCTATAGCCATAGGGACTCTTTTGTGCTACTGTATTTTTATGCAACCAAGTGAAAATGAAATGCTTGTCGAAATTGTCTTTTGGGACGTTCAGGAAAAATGTACTTTCAAAGAGTTTTTATGGACTTAGCTTAAAGGGATACTGAACCGATATTACGAGCTCACAAGACAAAGCTTGAGCGGATAGGCGGGACGCTGCAAGCCCAAAAACATCACTCATACAGCGATATCTCTAACGGATCGCCGTATCTTTTTTTTTGAAAAGAAGCACGCGATTGAAAACGGCCGACGAGACCGATGAGACAAGTCACGTCACGATTCTCATTCCCTCTCCTCCTCGCTACGTCCCGTCGAGCTGTTGAACCGAAGTGAGGAGGATAGAAGTGAGGCCGCTTCGCCTCATTCTCAAATGTTTCAGGAGGATTATGACGTCATAGCCCTCGCTTGATTGCGCCCTTTTTTTACAAAAGTACAGCCACCCGTTTGAGATATCGATGTATGAGTGATGGTTTGGGGTTCGTAGCGTCCCGTTCAACGCTTCTGCGGCCTTATTTAGCGAAATCCAAGTTTTGGTTCTTTCAGCGAATAGGGATATCTTTACATAGAGGAATAACGAATCGACGTTTTGTTGAAGACATATTGTGTGTCATTTAGATAATACAATTGCTCTCCTTGGTTTCATGGCAACCCCATTGGCGAGCGTGAATTTAAATAAAAGTTCACTACAAATCTATATTATGTAATGCCTAATTACAAAAGCACATAAGTATACGATTGACTCTAATGAATCAGAAATTTTCAAATCGGCGATCATAACACAAATTGCAGACATTCAAGAAAAAATATTACTCCACACCTTTCAAAAATTTGATTCAGTAATATATATATGTTCCCCTTCAGATAGTTAATTAATTTGCCCTGTTCTAACCCGTTTTGAACCTGCTCGTGGCTAAAAACACTGAGAGCTTACGAATCGTAGGGGCTTGGCTTCTTAGGTTAACTTTTCTTGCTTCGTGATTGGTTCCTCGGCGTTGGTATCGGCTAATGTCGCAGCTTCATTGGCTGTGGGCGATAATGATATGCTCGCTACACCCTAAGGCTTTTGAAGCTGTCAGTGTCATCGAGGCTATACATTCTTCTCATTATTTATTTATAAGACCTTCTTTTTAGGCTCATGTGATACGTTTTTCCAGTCATGCTTCTGGAATTTGACATTCAACAACAAAACTGCTGTTGCCATTAACCGGATGTTGCCTTAAATGTGACGAATGAATAGACCCGCTCACAGCAAATATGTTTTCGACGCGGTGTACGTGATACGCTTGAACGGCATCTGCAGCGGAGGGAAAGGATTCTAACGAACTCGGTGGAGTTGCGAAGCTGGCGGTCCCTGATTGGCCACGTCGTCTCTTGGGATCATCGTGCTTTCAATTACATCTTTCCTGACCGCACCCATATGGCCATCGATCACCGGTGATCGGGAGTTTCCAAGCGCCGTCAAGAAATTAAATTTTGTGCTGAGAATTATGTTTCACAATCTCGTGGATAGCCAAAGAACTGTACTTTCACTCTTCAATGTAGGTTTGGAGCTTTATCACAACCCTGTGGGCTGTCAAGGCTATTCTTGACAGTCCACCAGCCAATTCCTGGGAACGGCCCATTTCTGGGAATGGTGGTTGCATTGTCTAGCATGGTTAACAACTTGGGTCAGTCCTTGTAACAAAGATGGACTTATTTACATGATTCAACTGTATTGTGGCATATATTTTTAGGCCTCATGAGCTCTGGGGGACACTTTAAATTATGTTATAGACGTCGCGTAACACATGATTTTCGGTATATAATTGTCAATGCTATCAATGCTTTCCTGAGCCGGCGTGGCCGTTTTATGTTCCCAACATGGCGGACAAAAATGCCAAATATAAAGGAACTGCAACCAAGGCTATGCCAAAACCGAGGTAGAACACAAAGAAAGCATTCTGCTTGGGATGTGAGGTGTAGTCTCTGTTTCACCAATATTCGGATTCTTTCGTTGAAAATCACACACATTACGAAGGCTAACTCTCCGAGAAACCAAAACTAAACAACTTCATTCAGAGTAGACTAACTTTAAGAAGTAATAACCGTGTGTGCGGGGCACATTCTGTATACTCTGAATTATTTTTTTATCACGCGTAATTTTACGTAGCTGTAGAAGTTTCTGCGTTTATACGCCTTCCGAAAGTACATTGTAATTTCAAGAAATTAAATTTTAAAATCTTTTTTTCCATATTATACGAACCTGTTTCTTTGACAGAACAACTAATTGGCCACATTTTGATGTGTCATGATGCTTCATACGCTAATTAGTTAGGAAAATAAAAGCGGTGGCACGCGTTCTCCGAAAATTACTACTTTTCCGCTGAATTTAGTGGGAAATATTCTAGGCTAAATTTAGCAGAAAAAATTCCCCGCTAAATTTAGTAAAAAAAAATTCCCGCTCAATTTATAAAAAAAAAAAAATTCCCGCTAAATTTTGCGGAAATATTTTTCCGCTAAAATTAGCGGAACAATTCAGTGTCAGCAGGAGAGGAGGTGTGGCATACCCTCACTTCCGTACCCTCCCCTCTTCCTCCTCGAGAGCTGCGCTCTAATTCGGCATTAGGGAGAGTTGTAAACATCTTTCATTTTTTTTTATTTTATTAGGTAACCAATTTTCCACTTTGGATGGCGAAGGATTTAGCGGCCCACTCCCGTAGCTCTGGCGGTGCCCTCAAAACACGCGTGTCTCCTCAAACTTGGTCCTGCAACCCTCGCGAGGGCTGCGATGCTCGCACGAGCGGCGATAATTAACTATCAAGTGTGCCGAGTCCTCAGCAGGCTCGGCCGCTTCTCTCGCCTGCTCTCTCAGGTGATCATTCAGGCAGCGGCCAGTCTGGTCGATATACTCTGCTCCAGATGAAAAGGATATAGAATCAATGTTCTCCCTTACACAGGACACGTAAGGCTCGCTGGGTTTCTTAGTGCATGCGAGTGAGGGATAGGGAACGATAACCTGACGGCACATTTATGTTAGTTTGAATCTCCAGCTGAACACAACCCTGATATCCCACCACGACGCGAGCGCCTCAAGGTGGTGGGCGGTGTTAGGCGCATACGGGATGACGGCGAAGGGTATTCTTGGGTGGTTTTTGCACCTAGGAGGGGGCTTGGGAAGCTGACATTAATCTCTTTAAGGAGGCCTCTAAGAGATATTCAGGATAACCGTCTTTTCTCAGTCTGTCGATCTGGAGTAGAACGCAATGCCCTGCAAAATGGGGAAATGACTTAGATCGGGAAGAGGTAAGGCGAGAGTTTATAATACCTATCATGATGGTTCTTGAGTGGGCGATAGAGAAAGGAGAGCCGGTTTCTCAGAATGCTGCCTGAACTCCCAGCGAATTCCCCGGTACGCAGCAGTACGTTAAGGTCTATATACTGGAGGTCACCCTCCGACAGGTTCTCTCTATTAAATGTAAGGCAAGAGGAGCTAGACGTGAATGCCTCCAGGATGGTCTCGGAGGCGGTGTGTTCTCGGCGAATGACGAGGTGTTCGATGACGTAGCGGAACACCTGACATCCCGGGGGGACCTATTCAGCACTGCCCTGATGGACCAATCTGCGCAGCTGAGAAAATCTCACTGACCACAGATGCCAGGAGCGACCCGATGCACACCCCCCATCTCTGGATGTACACCTTTCCCTCGTATTTCACAACTGTGGATCCAAGGTAGTGGTCAAATTAGTGCCCGGAACATTTTAACCAAGATTCTCGGAGAGATCTGGAACCCGCATGGGTAATTTTCGTGTATGGCATTGCTAACTGACTCCCCGAGAAAGCCGATGTCAAGGTTATAAAACATGCCTTCAATGTCTAAGGAGAACATGCCAAGAAGAGAGACAAAGATAGATTATCATATCTGAGGAGTTGGTCGGGCGGAAAGGTTTGAGGGTGTCAGGGGTGGAAAGATGCTTCTGGAGAACGGTGGCCAATCTCCTCTGCCAACATCCGTTCTCTGAGATTTTACTGCGTAGGGGAACATCAGGTTTGCGTTTTGGCCATGAAAAACACAGAGGTATACTGCTAGGCAGACGAGCCTATAGCGTTCTTTAAAGAAGGCTGGTTGAGACTCACACATGATCTTTAGATTCGGATCTTAAAGACTCTGACGACATCCTCTTGAGCGACGCAAAGTCCTTCCCGAGGGCGGCATTCACCTTTCGGCCGAAAAGACTCTTGTCCATGGCGACGGGAAATCCCGTCTTGTCTAACTTCCGAGAAGCTTCGGCAGGGCGCCGCGCAGCTCCTCGACCGCTGAACGTATAAGGGACTTGCCTGGTGGGGGATACGGGTGGCCCCACACAGATCAAACTGCAGTTCCCACAAACTCCTGGCGGTCAAGCCCTTGGATGGAGGCGGCCACCTTGGTGTACGGAGGCCAGCTGGTCCATCCTCAAACCCGGAAGATCTGGAGCAATCTTCGGTCACTGGGAAATCAGCCCCAATGTGCCCGGGGAGAGCGGCGTGTCCGAGAGTATCATTGGAGTAACCGGTCTGACAGCGGGACATGCTATGATGGGAGGTGCGAAACTGCGCTAGGACCTTTTTCCTAGCCGACGTGAGCAGCAGAGATGACTCTAACCTCGGAATTCAAGAACGCTCAATTGCTTAGACCAGCGCCTCTTCCTTTCGTAAGTGGGCGTACTTACGAATCATGTATCGACCTTACCTTATGTTGGCTCATTTAGTGTAAGGTGACCTTACTCGTTTCCTTACAAATCGAAGACCGAAGTAGCAACCAGATGATTCCTTTCCGCTTTCAAGATGGCGGCGCTCTTGGTAATTGGCGATTTTTCCCGCGTCGTTTATTACTAGAACAGTGTGCAGGAAGAGGAGCAGTAGAGAAAGCGGAGCGCGCGTTTGATGCAGACTTGTATGCATCACTGCAAAAAGCAACCGATCACAATTACAATTACTTTATTGAAAAATGTAACTGATTAGAGTAATCCATTACTGCCTTACAAAAGTGATTGAAAAATGTCCAGAAAGTAATTGATTCGTTTTCATTAAACTTTTTTAACATTTTATTTCAAAATTAAAAATGCGAGCACTTATGTCATTCGCACTTTGTTAAGTTTCAACAGCAGCTTCAACAGATCGACAGTCAAACATCGCTGAGCACGTTGACATTCTAATCTTGGTATCTTTTTATCATATTTTAGTTCTTAGGGTCGAAAAGGTGCCCAACGTTAGTGGAACATAGACGAGTGACGCACGGGTAGACAGAACGATTATTTACGTGAAAAAACTCAGACGTACATATTATAGTGAGCACCAGCAGATGCTTTATCTTCGACGTTTCAAACAGAGAATGCTTGTTCTTTTTCAAGTGTAAGGAAACTCAATAATTTGTCTCTCTTGGAAACATATAATCTGATTGCTTGTAATTTAAAAAAATGTAATTGAATTACACCGAACTTTACCGCGGGAAAAATGAAATTGAAGCGCTAAAAAGTTGCCATAAAATGTAATTTATTACAAGTAATCAGTTGCTTCCTAACTCGGTAATTACAAGTCTCGTGATGGCTGTCACCACCAGCGGCGAAAGACGTGACAGCATTGCTCGCGTCTGACCATCAACGAGTCCGCTGAGGGCTGTTCATTTTGGTCTCGAGTCGAGTTTAATTTCGGGGCCGCGTCGCGCTACTTCGCATCAGCGAATTCCACGAAACGTCGGACTTAAATGCAAAATCGCAAAAGAGTCCGAAATTGGCTTTTAGACTATTCACGCCGTATCAACGGTGAGTAAGTTCAGGAATGTCAACATTTAACCTGGAGGCTGTCCACCAAATGTTCCGGACGCTCCTGCTTATTTAAGTTCCTTCTTTTTTGGAGAAACTAAGGAAAGAAAGAATGAATTTGTCATTTCAGCACAGAAGGTACCATTGTTTACTGCGGACAAACCTCATGTAGACTGTGGATGAGCGGTTGCGAGCGTCGCCACGTTGAGAGAGAACTCGGTGTAACAAGAATTGGACGCTTCACGACGCCGAATGAGTGTGTTTTACTCCAATGCCCCTCAACCGCTCTCCTAGCACAAGGGAAGTGAATGTAGAAAAGGTAGAGTTTTTCATTGAATGCCGGTGTTTTCTGCTCCGAAGATACTCGTGCCAGGTAAGCTTGTGGCAAACGTGGCAGGGCCAGGACAACAAGATGCAGAAAACGTGATGCAGCAGGGCGCGGCAGCACTCAACTAGGTCTCTTGATGGACGCAACCTTACAATGAGCTTGCATGGCAAAACCGTAATGCAAGTTTCGAGCTGCTTACAGCATTAACAGCAAAGAAAAGACAACAAGGAAGGGAACACTTTGCATTGCTTGCATACATCTAAGAATACCCTCTTTATATGGAAATCACGCCCCAAACAACGTAACAAAGTGCGTAATAAAATTTTAAGAAGTAATAAACAGTTTGTTTTTGTTTAATTCTTTTGTGGTCTTCTTACTAGTTCAACATCTTGGCTCACCGTAAATCTCTTAACTCGTTTAAACTCTTAATTGAACCTCTCGGATCACATTTAATATCTTGACTCATGTTGAACAAGTCAAAATTATAACGAGTAAGGAGGTCCAATATTACATTTCAACTCCTGTTCGCCTTTAAAACACAGCATATATTGACTTCACACATATATTTCAGAACTCGTGATGACACAGTGCAGTGTTACTACATTGTAGCACCAAAACCCCGATCGAAGACTAAAATGGCCGCCTTACAGCAAACGTTTTCTTCATGACTAAAACTAAAAAAGACAAAAACAAAAAACTTAAACGGATATTAATTTCTGACTAGCACCACTTATCTAATTGTGAGCTTGTTTCAGGTTAACCAAATTCAGTGTGAAGTTCACTTTTAACTAACCATGGATCTTTTCAATAGTAGATCTTTGTAGTCGTATATATTGACTCGCTAAACTCGACTTGTTGGACATCTGCACTCATATTGAATCTCTTGACGCGTTTGATTTCTTGACTCGTTGAATCTCTTGACTCGTTGGTTCTATTGACCTGATGCGATCCACTGGAAACTGATCGCACCTTTAATTTATGCACCGTGTCTCTATGGGTCGAAGCAGAAGACAAGCTACAGGAGCTGAGCGCAACTCTTTGGTCGGGTCTTCTATGCAAGCGCGCTCGTGGAGTGAATGCACCATTCAAAACAAAATGTCTGTGCCTGTTGCATCGGCTTTTCTCATACTCATGGCAAAAAAAAGTAGCTGTTAATGACGATTTCACAATTCGCCATATTCTAAAGCCAACGGTACCCAAACGGGAAAAATTAATTTGGGAGCAAAGTGCGTGTTGTTGCCAGACCAGGACGAGACCAAACGTGGTCAAAACACGCGCGTTATTGATGCCCTTTAACTCAGCATTCTCAATTTTAGATGTTATTTTAAGCACTTTAGATGTCAAGATAATTGCTAAAATACTTGTCTTTAGCATTTGTTGACCGTTGCTGAAACCAAATTGCACGATACTCTCGACTCACGATAGTTTCATCGTTCCCTTCCTCAACGAGGGAGCCCTTCGTCTGTTGCTTACCTAGAGAAAAGATAAGGTGGGTTTTTGAAAAGAAATGGCGCCTTTCCTTAAATGAAGCCATATTCTTTCCTTACGGAATGTAACGATACACAGGCAGGAGAGGCCCCTTCTTGAATTCTGAGGTTAGTCCATCATACTTACATCCGAATGTAGCTTCACCAGGCGTCTTATGTCTATTTAGGTCAATATTGAGATAGCGAAATATTAAAAAGAACGCACTGTTGGAAGCCGTGTATTTCCCATGTTCTATAACAGCCTATTTGTCGTCTGCACACTAGTTCATAAGCTCGCTCCCAGGTGGCTTGCTGAACGCAAAACTGCTAAAACCGTATAACCCATGGTGGCGATAAGCAAGATAATAACCATAATAATTAGTCTTAACTAAATATAAAAAATGATCACCTGAAAGCAAGCTCACAAACCACTGAGCAGACGACGAACATCCGGTACATGGAATGGGACATTCACGGACGCCGTTTTTGCTTTTTTTATATATATATTTTGCCATCTCTGTCTTGAGCGTTCAAAAATATACATAAAACTTCTTCGGAAACTACGTTTCCGTGCCCACTTTCGTATATGTACGTTGGTAATTCGAATTTGGCATGGCGTTCCAAATGTTTTAAGCAAAGAACAAATGAACGCTGAAACTGGGCACAGCGCGGCACTCGCCCCTCGCCGCTAGGTGCACCACAGGCGCACTTCGCAGTAATATCTGAATCGAGCAGATCCGAGTGACGCGGCACCGCGAGCGAAGAAACGTATTCACGCCAGCACCGGTTGCTATGGATACCGCCACGTGGTGCCCATTTTCATCCCTCATGTGTCCCCCCTTTAGTTCTTACGACCGCACCCTGTATTATTTACGAGCTGATGCAAGGAGAGTAATACAATAAGGCGTCACAACCTCCACAGGCTTGCAATAAAATATCTAGTCTCTAAATGCATTTTTAATTGATTTACCCCCACTTGGCGTAAGGGAGTTTAGGAACGGACGTAAGAAGCTTGTACTTTGTAATAGCTTCTAGGAATAAACAAAAGGAGTGGTTGGCAGCACGTCTTTACAAAATAAGAAATTTTGAATTATTGGAAGAACACAATAGAATCTCTTCAAAATATTGCAGAACACCAAGGCTTTCGCCAACACAGCTGGCACGAAATATTCGATGACGCGGGGATCAGAATTCCGGGAGCGGTTCCGGTGAAAAATGTACGCGTTAATCAAAACAAACGAACCAAATAACGTCATTGTTACTTGCTCAAAAAGTAACTGCCACGTTACTCGTTACTGAGATTCACCACGAACGCATTACTAGCTCAAACGTAAAGCGTTAAAGCGGAAGCCGCTTTTTAATGTTGTGGCGTCGTTAAGAATGCCTTGATTTTTAAATGCATTCGTGGACATACTGAATTCCTAGATCTCGTCATGTGTTACATGACGAGATCTCGTCATGGTGGGCGTAAGCACCTGTTTTGTATGGGCACAGAAACATAGACGTAACTAAAATACACACTCAGTTTCAGGTACTAGCTGGTTGCTGATACGATTATCTTCTAAACGCGAAATGCTTTTTAACGCCACCCCAAATCACCAAATTTTCACCGTACGTGCGTTCGTCCCTGTATTCCCGGCTAAACTTAACGGGCAAACTGAATTGGTGTTTAGGTCACGTGATGATAATTTATGCCACGTGACCTGGCGTTACATAATCTATGCTTTAATTAAGTTTCCATGCTAAAGGAAGGGGGAGGTGAAAGAAAGGAATCGATGTCATCAAAAATAAAATACAATCCCGCATCCAAAAGGCGCATTTATACCTGCGGATTCGCGGGAGGATTCGTGCAGGCAGGATGCGGATTTTGAGGTGTGTGGCGAAATCCGCTCGTCGCTGGCGGGAAATCTGGATCAGTCCGTAGCCCAATCCGGATTTTCCGCAAGTTACGAGTCGAATTCGCCAGCCGCATCCAAAATTGACTCGCCGCGTGGGCAGGTCCGCGCACAAATCCGGAAATAAAAAACGCGGCATAAGACGGTCCTTCTTCTCGCAAAGACGCGACATAGATATATTGCCACTCTTATGAAATATACCTGCTGAGCAGTATCGTTAAAAATACTCAACGTTTGCGGAAGTTCGTTCTGTAAACCCACATTTTTGTGCGATTGATTATACATCATTTTCAGTTTTTGCCACGCCATTTAATGTGAAATTCCATATATGCTCCACTGTCGTCTGCGTCGATCTTGTACGAAATAATAGCACAAAAGAGATATAAAGTTGACAAAAACTATTTTTATTATGCTAGTCGTTGAATCCTACAACGTTCCTCTTAGTGAGAAAGGTGCTTCTCTGTTTCGTCCGTTCTTCGTGTCATAAAGTAATTGAACCTTGATAGTGAACAACACATTTTGAACACTTCAATTTGTTAAGGATTTCAATATCGGTGCACCTGAGCTTTTCTAGTACACCACATTTTTACACCACATTTGCACCATCGGCAACTTCCAAAGTTGTGCCCAAGACGGGTGCCACCCTCCCTTAATATTTCATACTGTTACGCTATATTCTAACCGTATCTCGCCCCCGGTGTCCTCCTCTATCCTTTCAATCCGATCCCCTCCTCTTCTTATTCGTCTTCTGTCACATTATCCCCTCCCACAAATATAAATGACAATAGGTTTGGTTCAAGCTGAGCAGCCCTCGTACCGAGGTAGGTGGTTTCTGTAAACCACAAGCTAGCGCGAACGATTATCCCGTTGCACGCGGTATACCACATCGATCAAGCACGTGACAACAATGAAAGGTCCTTGCCAGTTACGCTTGTAGTTTGGGCGAAAGCCCTCATTTTTGCAAAGGGTTGCAAAGCCACACTATGTCTCCCGGTTGAAACATTTCTTGTGTGGTGTGCTCGTCGTACCGTGCCTTCATTCGCTGGAAAGCGATAGACAGGCGCCCTCTAACGAAGTCGTATGTCCAATCAAGACGCGTCATCAAGTCACCAACATAAGACACGGGGTCAGAGGAACGTTCTGGCGAACTTAACATGGCGAGGTCGCGCGGCATACGAATTTCCAGTCCAAAAAAGTCATGGCGGGTGTACACGGTGACTTCGTGAACTGCAGTTCGATTGGAGTAGAGGAACAGAGGAGTGAGGCAGTCCCAGTCGTCTTGATGGTTGTTGACGAACATCGCCAAATGCTGCAGTGTGGTGCAATTAAAACACTCCACGAGGCCATTGTACTGTGGATGTTCAAAACAGTCGACAGACATCTTGAAAGACCTGTGACTCGAAGTTTCGTCCCTGGTCTGAATTAAAGGGTGCGCCGTACCGTGTTATCCAGTGGGTCACCAAAGCCTCTGCCACAACACGGGCGGTTTGGTCAGGAATTGCGACGGCTTCTGGCCATTTTGAGAAATAGTCTACTATGACAAGAAGAAATCTGTTGCCAGTTTGTGAATTCGTGGTAGGGGATCTAGAACGTCTATGGCGACCCGTTCAAATGGTGCTCCACTGTCGCGTTCTTGCAATGGCGCCTGTGTTGTTGTTTTTGTTGTTTTCTTGAGGGCCTTTACGCGAAGCGCACAGGTCGCACTGACGGCACCACAACTTGACATCGTTGTGGCACTGCAACCAGTAGAAATGCTCACGTATCTACTGTAGGGTACGATTCACGCCAATATGGCCTCCTTCGGGACTGCTGTGAAGCTGTCGGAATATCTGGGCGCGTTATTCGGGTGGTGCAACTGATTTCCACACGACTCGGTCAACAGTGTGTGATTCCCTGCGTCGGTACAAAAGTCCGTCACGTAACTCTTGTGTGTCCCACTGAGCCCAATAGCTTAATGCTGCTGGAGATAGGCGGGATATTTCAGTAAGTTGTGGCCGACGGCCGTTTCGTTTCCACTGGACGCACAGGCTGGCAGCTGGATCACGCGACTGGGCCTTTTGTATTTCTTGCGGCAGTTCCAGCAGATCATCTTTGGTAGCACTGAGGCGGGTGCAGAAGGTGGATGCCTGTAGCCAAACGTGATGCCTTATGGGCGGCCTCTACTCCTATGGCATAAATGTAGGCGGCTCGAAGTGTTTGAGAACCAGAAAGGATGACTGCATCTTGGATCTCAATTGACGCAATTGCATTAATAGAAGCCGTAGTGCCAGGGCATCTACAGTCTCTTCAGGCGAACCCATGAACAACAAGCGTTTAAGACGCTTTATGTCGTCACCGAGCTGAGACAACGTCACACCAGAATTTTGTCACCGGTGGCGCAGTTGAGTGTGGTGTAGGTAGCGTTGATGCCCATCACCGAAGCGTTGCTCCGACGCTTGAACTAGAGAGGTGTACGACGTACAAGATTCAGAACGACATGTGGTGAAGGACCTCCAATGCTGAACCTCTGAGATTTACTGCAAGTGCCTTTGCCTTTTACTCGTCGGTCCATCGATTGGCGGCAGCGAGGATCTGAAACTGTGTCACGTAGGCGGACCAGGTGCCGGAGCTGTCAAATTGTGGTGACCGTAGATTGAGATCTGTCGCAGGCGGAGCGATGGTCGGTAGAGCAGTGGGGGGGGGGAAGTTCATTTTCACCAGTTGGTAGAGATCTTGGCTGTGCCAGCGCTCGGAAGCTTTCAACGACTGCGACTGATGTTCTCTCGAAGGAGCTTAAAATGACCTCCAGAAGAGCCACATTGCGTTGCCTCAGCTCTTGGGCAGCCCGCTGGTGGTGGACATCCAGCAGAGCTCCAATGGCGGTCGATTCATCGGCTTGAATGTTAGGCTCAACGGGATCAGAAACTAGTCCGGGCGGGATGGCCCCTCCTCCAGGACGCGGAAGACCGCCCTCAGGTTGTCGAAAAGGGTCCATGCTGGCCGGAAGACGTTGTCCCGAACGGAGCTCCGCTCCTGACACCAGATTGTTACGCTTTATTCTAAGCGTATTTCGCCCCTGGTGTTCCCTTCTGTCCATTCAATCCGAACCCCTCTACTTCTTTTTCTGTCACAATACGTTAGGTAACTATAATGGATAAATTACGGCTTTTTACGCTTTGTGTTTATTTGCTTATACAACCGCCTAGACTTTTTTTGTTTTTGTTTACATAATGGCGTTGGGCTCACCGAATGCACAGCGGGGAAGTAGACTCTCGGACCTGTCTGAACATTTGAACACAAGCAAGACAGAACCCAATGTCGCCAAACAATTTTCTCGGACGCTGTCTTGCTGCTTCACAAACTGAAACCGCCACATTGCCTACCATCTTTTCAATATTATTTCATCTTTCCGGCAAAACAAAATAAGAGGCTGGATGAAATCTCATACTCAGATTCAGGCTGTGCGAAGTACTCCCACGCAGCTTTGTGGCATACTTAGTGAAACAAATAAAAAAACTTTCCATGAAACATCATCTTCGTCAAGCAGAATTCTCATTCCACATTAACGGAAGAGATATAACTAGTATACAAAAAATAATCCAATTCATTTAACTAGAAACTTAAGTGAAAGCTTAAGCCTACCGTTTTAATTTGTTTTTCACTTCAACCAAAAGCCACCGCGAAATACGGCGTTTTTGATTGAACACGTTTTGCCCCATTCTATGCGGTACCTGCAGAAACATGTTACACTTGTACATGTTCTTTTTAATCAAAACAGATTATTATGCGACACGAGCAATATTAAGTTTTAGAAGATTAATACGATTACTTGTAATCAACAAGACAGGCAGACTGGTGTGAATTCTGCAACGTCGGATGTCTCATTTCTCAGCATGCCGATACGGATAGTCGTCCAGCCAAACTTCTCCACTTTGTTAGTGAGCCACCCTACTATATCAGGGTGCTTCCAATAGGTTAAATAATTAACGGGCAATAAGAAAGTTTTGAGTGTCGGATAAATAAAACACACTCGCGGTATACGCGTTTAGCTTGCAATTGAAAAGAAAATCAGACAATAGCTTAGTCGTAAACAATATAGTGTTTTCTTTACTAACTTTCCTAAATTTTGTAACAGGCGTAAATTTCACCTCCGCCAACGGAGTTAGTAGTCTTCATCCGCCGGTAAAGCATATGTGCACTCTAAGAAAATCTAGTCGTAAAAGAACTCTAAGGGATTCTTCGGCTTGTCCATATTTTGCTCGCTAAAAGGTTTTTTTAACCAGATATTTTGTTCGTTTTTATTTTCACTCGCCCTGTAACGCTTCACCACTTTCTCGGATCCAGTCATTGTGTAACACCACCGCTCCACCTCACCTGGACATTTCGTCATCAATCGCATTGTTCCGCAGCCTTGAATGAGCACTCAGCTGCCTTTTAATTTGTTCTGTGCCTTGTTTTTTTTTTGTTTTTTCTAAGGCTTTTTGACGATGGTGTACCAAAGTGAAGACCTTTTTCGTAGTTTTTTGACACCTATATAAAGCTTATAATTATTATTATTATTAATATTATTAATATTATTATAAGCACCACCTAAGAGGGTTTGTCATAAAAAATCTATAGGTTCTTTAAAGCTTTTTTTAATGCGAAACACTTATACAACGCTTAGTTGACTTTCTAGAGCGCCAGGGGGCGAAACTGCTTGAGGCGAAACCGTTCTTCTGAAAGTGTCCTTGCATCTACTGTTCCTCGCTGTGCTTGTTGTACCGTTCTACTAGAGCCATGACTGTTAGTGGGCACTGTGAATAAATAAAATAATCAATAAATACAAGAATAAAAGCACTGCAACGTGCATGAGGCGTCGCTTCGGGAAGTTATTCTCTGCGGCAATTTGAAAATAAAGCTTGGCATAATAAAATTCATTTATCCGGAGTGATTTCCTTGCCCAAATCCCGAGAACAATTTTCGAAGATGTTACAAGGTAAAAACAAATGCTTCCACAAAAAACGCTTCCAAAATGTTCATAAATCATTCTTCGTGGGACAGAGCCAGTGGCGTCACTAGGGTCAGCGGCACCCGGGGCGGTGGCACGTGGTGACACCCCCCCCCCCCCGCTCGTTGCCCCCTCCACCCCCCCCCCCCCCCCGCTCGTCGCCCGCCGCAACCCCCCCCCCTCTCGTGGCCTGCCGCGACACCCCCCGAAGCGCTAAACCCGGGGCGGTACGCCACCCCCCCCCCCCGCACCCCCTTGTGACGCCGCTGGACAGAGCAGAGTTCAGTTTGTGCACCTTGAGTGTTCACTCATTTGATCTGAGATGCAAGGTAAATGGTGCGACTGTGAAAGAGTATTCTAGCCAGACGAATTGTCTTATGTTATTTAAACACGGGAACCTGCATAAACTTTGGAAATGACTCTAAACTTCTATCACAATTATTAACATTGAGCGGAATCAAGCCTAAAAGTAATGTCTACTTTAAGCAAATAAATCAGATTAGTTTAATTATTTTATTTTATTTATTTATTATATTTATTTATTTATTTATTTATCTCTGAAATACTATAAGTCCGACAGAGGACCAATATAGGAGTAGATTTGTACAACAAAGAAACACACGCTCAAAATGCACAGAACATTAACATGTATTCAACACAACGATGAAATGACAACTCAAAGTACTGCTTGGAAAATCTCTGAAACAGGGCAACTGAACTCTACTCGAGTTCCACCGGTCACGACATGAGCCGGGAGCTCGTTCCATTCTCGCGCTTATTAAATCCTATTAAATGGATATAATCAAGCTTTTAGACTTAGTTTAGTTTTTCCGACTTAAACTAGTGCGGGCACATTCTCTATACTCTGAAATGTTTTCTTTGACGCTTAATTTGACATAGCTGTAGAAGTTTCTGCGTTTATACACCTTCCGCACGCACTTTGCGATTTCAAGAAATTGAATTTTAAGATATATTTCCACATTATACGAAGCTGCTTCTTTAAAAGAACAACTAATTAACCAGATTTTGGTGTGTCATGTTGCTCCATACGCAAATTGGTTAGGAAAATAAAAGCAGTTGCACGTCTTCTGCGAAAATTGCCACTTTTCCCGTTAAACTTAGTGTGAAAATTTTTCGCTAAATTTAGCGGGAAAACTTTCCGCTAAATTGAGCGAAAACAAATTCCGCGCTAAATCTAGCAGAAAATAAATTCCCCGCTAAGTTTTGCGGAAATATTTTACCGCTAAATTTAGCGGAACATTTGGTGTATCAGCTGGAGAAAAGGTGGGGCATTCCCTCACTTCCGTACCCTGCCCTCCTCCTCCTGATGAGCTACGCTATAATTCGGCATTACAGAAAATTGTAAACGTCTTTCATTTTCTTTTTCTTTTTTTAGGTAACTGATTTTTTACTTTGGATGGCGAAGGATTCAACGACCCGCTCCCGCAGCTCTGGCGGTGCCCTCAAAACACGCGCGCCTCCTCACACTGGGCCTACAACCCTCGCGAGAGCTGCGATGCTCGCACGAGCGGCGATAACTAACTATCGAGTGTGCCGAGTCCTCAGCAGCTCGGCCACCAGTCTCGCATGCTCCCTCAGGTGACCACATAGGCAGCGGCGAGCCTGGCCGATATGCTCTGCTCTAGATGAAAAGAAAATAGAGTAAATGATCTCCCTTACACAGGACACGTAAGGCTCGCTGGGTTTCTTAGTACAGGTGGGTGAGAATTAGGGAACGGTAACATGACGGCACATTTATGTTAGTTTGAATTTGCAGCTGAACACAACCCCGACATCCAACCACGACGCGAGCGCCTCAAGGCGGTGGGCGTTGTTAGGTGCATACGCGATGACGGCGAAGGGTTTTCTTGTGGGTGGTCTTTGCGCCTAGGAGGGGACTTGGGGAGCTAATATTAATCTCTTTAAGGAGGCCTCTAAGCGATATTCAGGATAACCGTCTTTTTTCAACCTGTCCGATCTAGAGCACAAGGCAGTTCCCTGCAAAGTGGGGACATGACCTAAAAGGGGAAGAGGTCAGGCGAGATTTTATAATACCTAACGTGATGGTTTTTGAGTGGACGATAGCGAAAGGGAGAACCCGTTTCGCAGAATGCTGCCTGAACTCCCAGCAAATTCCTCCGGTGCGCAGCACTAGGTTAAGGTCTAGGTACTGGAGGTCACCCTCCAACAAGTTCTACCTCTTCAATGTATGGCAAGAGGAGCTCGACGTGAATGCCTCCAGGATGGTCTCAGAAATGGTGCACATGGCGAATGACGAGGTAATCGTCGACGAAGCGAAACAGCTGACATCCCGGGGCGGACCTATCCAGCACTGCCCGGATGGACCGATCTACGTAGCTGAGAAACATCTTCACTTAGAACAGGTGCCAGGAACGACCCGATGCACACCTCCGACCTCTGGATGTACACCATTCCCTCTTAATTTCACAATTGGACGCTTCCCGACGCCCAAGGAGTGTATTTTACTCCGTGCCCCCCAACCGCTCTCACAGCACAGGTGAAGTAAATGTGGAAAAGGTAGTGTTTTTCATTGAATGCCTGTGTTTTCTCCTCCGAAGATGCTCGTGCCAGGTAAGCTTGTGGCGAACGTGGCAGGGCCTGAACAACAAGATGCAGAAAACGTATAGGAGCAGGGCGCCGCAGCACTCAACTATAGGCCCCTTGATGCACACAACCTTACAACGAGCTTGCAAGGCAAAACGTAATGGAAGTTTCGAGCTGCTTTCAGCATTAACTGCGAAGGAAGGACAACAAGGAAGGGGGCACTTTGCATTGCATACATTTAAGAAAGACCTCTTTATATGGCAATCACGCCCCACACAACGTAAAAAAATACGAAATAAAATTTTAAGAAGTATCAAACCATCTGTTTTTGTTTAGTTCTTTCGTGATCTTCTTACTAATTCGACATCTTGGCTCACCGTAGATCTCTTAACTGCTTTAAACTCTTAATTGGACCTCTCGTAACCCATTTGATATCGTGACTCATGTTGAACAAGTCAAAAAGTATAACAAGTAAGGAGGTCCATATTACCTCTCAACTCCTCTTCGCCTTAAAAACGGAGCATATATTGGCTCCATACATATATTCCAGGACTCGATGACAGAGTGCAGTATTACTACATTGTAGTACAAAAACCCGGATCGAGGACTAGAATAGCCACCTTACAGCAAGCGTTTTCTTTATGTCTAAGAAAAAGAAAAGAACACTTGAGCTGATATTAATTTCTGATTAGCACCTCTTATCTAATTGTGAGCTTGTTTCAAGTAAACCAAATTCACTGTGGAGTCCAGTTTTAACTAACCATAGATATCTTCAATAATAGATTCTGGAGTCGTATATATTGACTCGTTGAAACTCGCCTTGTTGGACATCTTGACTTATATTAAATCTCTGACACGTTTGATCTCTTGACACGTTCGATCTATTGACCTCATCTGATCCACTGGAAACCGATGACATCTTTATTTATGCACCATGTCTCTATGGGTGGGAGCTGGAGAGAAGCTACAGGAGCGAGCGCAACTGCTTGGTCGTGTCTTCTTTGCAAGCGCGCTCGTGAAGTGAATGCAGCATTCAAAACAAAATGATTGTGTTTGTAGAATCGGCTTTGCTCATAGTTATGGTAAAACGAAGTAACTGTTAGTGACGATTTCACAATTCGTCGTCTTCTAAACTCAACCGTAGCCAAACGGGAAGAATAAACATGTGAGCAAATCGCGTGTTGTTGCCAGATCAGGACGTGATCAAACGTGGTCGAAACACGCGCATTATTGATGCCCTTAAACTCAGCGTTCTCAATTTTAGATATTTTTAAAGCTGTTTTAGATGTCAAAGTAATATCTAAAATACTTCTCTTGAGTATTTGTTGACCTGTGCTGAAACCAAATTTCACGATAATCTTGACCCCAGGTGCTTTCATCCTTTCCTTACTCAACGAAAGAGCCCTTCGTCTGTTGCCTACTAAGGAAAAGATGAGGTGGGTGTCTGAACCGAAATGGCGCCTTTCCCTAAGTGAAGCCATTTTCTTTCTTTACGTAAGATAACGATACACTGACAGGAAAGGCCCCTTCTTGAGTTCGGAGGTTAGTTCATTATGCTTACCTCCAAACGTAGTTTCACCAGGTGTCGTATGTCTATTTTAGATCCATTTTGAGATTGCGAAATATTAAAAATAACGCAATGTTGGAAGCCGTGTAATTCCCTTGTCCTGTAACAGCCTGTTTGTCGTCTGCACAATGGTCTATGAGCTCGCTCAAAGGTGGCTTGCTGAAGGCAAAAATGCTAAAAACGAATAGCCCAGGCTGGCGTTGAGCAAGATAATAGCGATAATATTTAGTCTTAACTAAATATATAAACAATGATCACCTGGACGCAAGTTCGCAAACCAGTGAGCAGACGACGAACACCAGGTACATGGAATAGGAAATTCACGGACGCCGTTTTCGCTCTTTTTAATATATTTTGCCATCTCTGTCCTCAGCATTCAAATATATACACAAAACTTCTTTGGAAACTAAGTTTGCGTGCCCACTTTCAGATATGTACGTTGGGAGTTCGAATTTGGCAAGGCGCTCCAACTGTGTTACGCATGGAACAAATGAACGCTGAAACTGGGCACAGCGCGGCACTCGCCTCTCGCTGCTAGGTACAGCACAGGCGCACTTCCCAGCATTATCTGAATCGAGAAGATCCGAGTGACGTGGCGCCGCGAGGAAGAAACGTCTTGACGCCAGCACCGGTTGCTATGGATACTGCCGCGCGGTGCCCGTTTTCATCCCTCATGTGTCCCTTGCTTTCGTTCTTAAGACCGCGCCCTGTAATATTTACGAGCTGATGCCAGGAGAAAAACACAATAAGGCGTCACAACCTCCACATGCTTGCTATAAAATATCTAGTCACTAAATGCAGTTTTAAATTATTTACCCCCCCCTTCGCGTAAGGGAATTTAGGAACGGACGTAAAAAGCTTGTATTTTGTAATAGCTTCTAGGATTAAACAAAAAGAGTTGTTTGCAGCACATCTTTGCAAAACAAGAAATTGGAAAATATTGGCAGATCACAATAGAATAACTTCAAAATATTGCAGAACACCAACGCTTTCGCCAACACAGCTGGCATGAAATATTCGATGACGCGGGGATCAGAATGCCGGGAGCGGTTCCGGGTGAGAAATGTACGCGTTAATCAAGACAAACGAACCAAATAACGTCATTGTTACTTGCTAAAAAAGTAACTGCCACGTTACTCGTTACTGAGATTCACCACGAACGCATTACTAGCTCAAACGTAAAGCGTTAAAGCGGAAGCCGCTTTTTAATGTTGTGGCGCCGTTAAGAATGCCTTGATTTTTAAATGCATTCGTGGACATACTGAATTCCTAGATCTCGTCATGTGTTACATGACGAGATCTCGTCATGGTGGGCGTAAGCACCTGTTTTGTATGTGCACAGAAACATAGACGTAACTAAAATACACACTCAGTTTCAGGTACTAGCTGGTTGCTGATACGATTATCTTCTAAACACGAAATTCTTTTTAACGCCACCCCAAATCACCAAATTTTCACCGTACGTGCGTTCGTCCCTGCATTCCCGGCTAAGCTTAACGGGGAAACTGAATTGGTGTTTATGTCACGTGATGTCAATTGAGGCCACGGGACCTGACGTTACGTGGCCTATACGTCAATTAAGTTTCCATGCCAAAAGAATGGGGAAGAGGGGGGAGGAATCGATGTCATCAAAAAAGATAAATTAGAATCCCGCATCTAAAGACGCGTTTACTCTTGCGGATTCGCGGGAGGATTCGCGCAGGCAGAATGCGGACTTTTTAGGCGTGTGGCGAAATCGGCTTGTCGCTGGCGGAAAATTTGGATCAGTCCATAGCCCATATCCAGATTTTCCGCCAGTTACCAGTGGAATTCGCCACCCGGCCCCAAAACCCACTTGCCGCGTGGGCGGGTCCGCCCTCAAATCCGGAAGTGTAAACGCGCCATCAGACGGTCTTTTTCTCGGAAAAACATTACATGGATATATTACCACTCTTCCGATATATACCTGCTGAATGGCATTGTTACAAATACTGAACGCTTGCGGAGATTCGTTCTGTAAACCCCCATTTTAGTGCGATTGATTATATATTATTTTCAATTTTTTGCCACGTCTTTTGATGTTAAGCTCTACATGTGCTCCACTGTCGTCTGCGTCGATCTTGTACGTTATAATACCACAAAGGGATTTTAAAGTTGAGAAAATTTAATTTTATTATGCTAGTCCTTGAATCCTATAACATACCTCTTAGTGAGAAAGCTGCTTCTCTATTTCGTCAGTTTTATGTATCTTGAAGTTTTTAAACCTTGATTGTGAACAACACATTTTGAAAACTTCAATTTGTGGAGGACTTCAATTTCGGTGCAGCTGAGCTATTGTAGTACACCACATTTTTATAACCCATTTTCACAATCGGCAACTTCCTAAGTTGTGCCCAAGACAGGTGCAACCCTCGTTTGGTATATCATACTGTTACGCTTTCTTCTAAGCGTATCTCGGCCCTGGTGTTCTATTATGTCCTTTCAATCCGAACATCTCTTCTTCTTCTTCTTCTTCTTCTCCTTCTTCTTCTTCTTCTTCTCTTCTCCTTCTTCTTCTTCTTCTTCTTCTTCTTCTTCTACTACTAGTACTAGTACTACTACTAGTACTACTACTACTGCAAGTACTACTACTGCACTACTACTACTACTACTACTACTACTACTACTACTACTACTACTACTACTACTACTACTACTACTACTACTACTACTACGTACTACTACTACTTCTTTCACACTGTCCCCTCACAAAAGAAATTACAATATGTTCGGTTTAAGCTGAGCAGCCCTCGTACCGAGGAAGGCGGTTTTTGTGAATCACAAGCACGCGTGAACGAGTATTGTGTTGCACGCTGTATACCACATCGTTCAAGCGCGTGACAACGATGAATGGTCCTTGACAGTTGCGCTGTAGTTTGGGCGAAAGCCCTCGTTTTTCTAGAGGGTTGTAAAGACACACTTTGTCTCCCGGTTGAAACATTTCTTGAGTGTTGTGCTCATCGTATCGTGCCTTCATTCGCTGGAAAGCGATAGACAGGCGCTTTCGAACGAAGTCGTATGTCCGCTCAAGACGCGTCACCAAGTCGCCAACATAAAACGCGGGGTCAGAAGAACGGTCTGACGAACCTGAGAAGGCGAGGTCGCGCGCGGCATACGAATTTACCGTCCAAAAGGAGTTATGGCGGGTGTATACCCGGTGACTTCGTGAACTGCAGTTTGACAGAAGTAGATGAACAGAGGGACGAAGCAGTCCCAGTCTTCTTGATGGTTGTTGACGAATATCGCCAAATGCTGCAGTTTGGTGATATTGAAACGCTCCACGAGGCGATTGGACTGAGGATGCAGCGGCGTCGTTCTTGTTTTCGTGATTTTAAACAATTAACAGACATCTTGAAAGACCTGTGACTCGAAAACCTGTGACTTGCCTGGTAATTCTGTGATTCAGAAGCAAATTAAATGAACATTACAAGTATTATTAAACATATTTAGGGCTTATTTTGCGGCAAACATTTGACTTCAAATACTAAAACCTTGCGCGAAATCATGATTGAAGTCGCATCTTAAATAACGGTTTAAATCATCTCAATCTTCATTCGCCACCCTGTGTCGAACATAGAGGTCTACACAAAGTAAGTTTGAGACTCTTTATAATAGGAAAATTATAAAGTATGTTATTACGTGCGACACATCCATCTGAAACATTCTTCTCGAAGCCACCAAAGCTTAAAAGCATTTTCTCCTAGTTTTTGTTGAAATGGTACTGTAAGATTTGCTGTTCCCCTTCAAGAAAATGCGATTGCGAATAGAGCTCTAACATTTTAAATAAAAAAGCAAGCATGATTTACTTTCACATGAGGGTGTCTAAAAGGTTTTCGCATGACCTACGGGCGATTATATACTGGTTTTTAATATTACCTAACTTTTTCCAAAACAAAGTGTGCATTTTAATGGAAAGACCTATAGCCATAAGGACTCTTTTGTGCGAGTGCTTTTATGCAACCAGGTGAAAATGAAATGCTTATCGAAGTTTTCTTTTGGGGACGTTCGGGAAAAATTTACTTCCGAAGGTTTTTATGAGCTTAGCTTAAAGAGATACTGCACCAATATTGCGAACTCACAAAACGAAGCTGAACGGAAAGGCGGGACGCTGCAAAACCCAAGAACATCACTCATACAGCAATAACGGATCGCCGTATTTTTTGGAAAAGAAATGCGCCACTGAAAACGGCTGACGAAACCGACGAAACAAGTCACGTCACGATTTTCATTCCCTCTCCTCCTCGCTACATCCCGTCGAGCTGGTAAACCGAAGCGAGGAGGATAGAAACGAGGCCGTTCCCCCTCATTCTCAAATGTTCCAGGAGGATTATGACGTCAAAGACCTCGCTTGATCGCGCCCTTCTTTTTCAAAAGTACGACCATTCGTTTGAGATATCGATGTATGAGTGATGGTTTGGAGTTCGTTGCGTTCCGTTCAACGCTTCTCCGGCCTTATTTTGCGAAACACAAATTTCAGTTTAGTATCCCTTTAAAAGAAACTTTCAGCGAATTGTGGTATATCTACAAAGAGGAATAACGAATCTACGTTGTATGGAAGACATATTGTGCGTCATTCAGATAATACAATTGCTCTCCCTGGGTTTATGGCACCCCATTGGCGAGCGTGAATTTAAGTAAACGTTCGCTATAAATCTATATCTATAAAAGCATAATTACAAAAGCACATAAATATTCAATTTACTTTAATGAATTCGAAATTTTTTAAATCGGCGATCATAGCACAAATTCCAGACATTCGAGAGAAAAATATTAATCCAAGCCCTTCAAAAATTCGGTTCAGTGATATATAATGTTCCCCTTCAGATAGCTATTTATTTTCCCCTGTTCCAAGCCCTGTTTTGAAGCTATACTTCGTTTCACCTTAGGTCCGAGCGTGGCCGATGTTATGAGCCGAAGGGCCAATCAAATAGCGCGAAAAGCACAACGTCATGGCGTGCTCTCTGCGCTTGATAGGACTAGCCGGCGTAGGAGCACGCACAGAGAGACGGCAAATACCGGCTATTCCTATCAACTGCAGAGGGCACGCCATGACGTTGTGCCTTTTTCGCTGTTTGATTGGCCCTTCGGCTCATAACATCGGCCGTGCTTGAACCTAAGCTGAAACGAAGTATGGTTGTGGCTAAAATGACTGAGAGCTTACGAATCGCAGGGGCGTGTCTTCTTAGGTCAACTTTTTCTTGCTTCGTGATTGGTTCCTCCGCGTTGGTATCGGCTAATGCCACAGCTTCATTGGCTGTGGGGCGATAATGATATGCTCGCCACACGCTCCGTTTCCGAAGCTGTCAGCGGCATCGAGGCTATAATTTTTTTGCATTATTTATTTATAATACCATTTATTTTTCAATATTCACGTTATACGTTTGTCTTCTTTATTCCTGCTTCCGGAATTTGACATTCTACAATAAAACGGCTGTGACCAACAACCGGCTGTTGCCCCGAATGTGACGGATGAATAGACCCGCTCACAGCAAATATGTTTTCGACGCGGTGTACGTGATACGCTTGAACGGCATCTGCAGCGGAGGAAAGGATTCTAACGAACTCGGTGGAGTTGCGAAGCTGGCGGTCCCTGATTGGCCACGTTGTCTCTTGGCATCATCGTGCTTTCAATTACATCCTTCCTGACCGCGCCCACACGCCATCGACCACCGTTGATCGATGGGTTCCAAGCGCCGCCAAGAAATTAAATTTAGTGTTGAGAATTATGTTCCAGGATCTCGTGGAGAGCCGAAAAAGTGTCCTTTCACTGTCAATGTAGATTTGAGCTTTATCACAAGCTGGTGGGCTGTCAAGTCTGTTCTTGACAGCCCACCAGCCCATTCCTGAGAAGGGCCCAATACTGGGAACGGTGGTTGCATTGTTCATCATGGCTAATAACTTGCATCAGCCTTTGTAACAAAGATGGACTTATTTGCATAATTCAACTGTATTGTGACATATTTTCTTAGACCTCAAGACCTCTGGGGGACACTTTAAATGATGTTATAAACGTCGCGTAACAGATGGTTTTTGGTATATAATTTTCAATACTGTCCTGAGCCGGCGTACCCGTTTTATGTTCCCAACATGGCGGACAAAAATGCCAAATATGAAGGAACTGCAACCAAGGCTATGCGAAAACCAAGGAAAAACACAAAGAAAACATTCTCCTGGGGATGTGAGGTGTAGTCTCTGTTTCACCAATATAGGCATTCTTTCTTTCAAAAGCACACATTTTACGGGGTCTAGCTCTCCGACAAACCAAAACTAAACAACGTCATTCAGAGTAGGCTAACTTTCACAACTAATAGCCGTGTGTGCGGGGCACTTTTTGTATACTCTGAATTGTTTTCTTTGACGTTTAATCTGACGTAGCTGTAGAAGTTTCTGCGTTCATACGCCTCTCGCATGAACATTGTAATTACAAGGAATTAAATTTTGTAGTCTTCTTTCTACATTATACTAACTTGTTTCTTTGAAAGAACAACCAATTGGCCAATTTTTGGTGTTTCATGCTTCTCCATACGCAAATTAGTTACGCAAATAAAAGCGGTTGCGCGGGTCTTCCGGAAATTACTACTTTTCCCGTGGTCAGGAATAAGTTAATAAGTCACCTCTTACATCATATCGCGGGAGAGGAAACAAATCCTTCCTATGCAGGGTGTTCGGAGGTAAACAAAAACAAATAATGGTCGCACTTCCGGGGGCAGTATGTTACTTCCGGTTGGATATCGTTTTTGATTGTTTTTGAGGACCCTCAGTGAGTTGCGCATACTTTACAAGTCTCAAGGCCGAGGACTAACTGCGGTACCTCCCTGAATTTATTTATATGGCATTGATATCCCTTCCTTTTCTCTTGGGGGAAAGAAAAGAGCACTCGATCGTCTCAAGGAAATTTCAAAACTGCCGAAGGTATAGTGGGTTCATTTTCAGTACTACCTATTCGACTCGCCCGGTCCATTTAGCCGAGCACAACTTAAAACCTACAAATCCCTAAACGGGTTCAACTTCTTCGTGAACGGCAAGGCATCGGCGATGGGCACCTACCACCCCCAGGTGCCGAACATACGCGCCGAGCTTCCCCGCAGGGGTCGCCAAACCGGGTCTTGGTTTTAGCAGACAATCTTTCGAAAGTTCTTACCACGCCTCATTTAGCGCTTCGCGAGTCACTGTAATGCACTATTTTCTAGTGTTTTGACTTGTTTGCTTCGGTATTCAAGGTTTATTTCCTAAGGCTCATGCACATTGCATTTATGCGTGCCGTAATGGCCCATCGTTTTACGGAGATGCTACGTGGGTCGGTCGAGGCACAGCGGCCGCCGCGGCGCCGGCCCCGGATTTTCGCGTTTGTCGCGTTGCGCCATCTGTCGGCAGCACGTCGAAGTAGCTAGCACCTTCTGTGAATGCAGTAGTCCTGCGATCACCCATGCTCGGCGGCGTCGGTGTGATCAATCGTCTCGAGATAATCGAACTAACTTCCTTCCCCTGTGACATCTGTTTCGTGCCGGTACGCATCGACAACTTTAAAGAACGAGCACGCGTAGCAGATCGCGTTGGATAAACGATAGTTCACACAGAAAGAATAAAAACACTTAAATTGACGAGGGACAGAAAATCACAGTTATTTCATATGAAAGAACTGTGATTGTCTCTCGTTCAAGAACTGTACCTCGTTCATTTAAATGCTTTTCTTTCTGTGTTAATTAAAGCACGACACTGAGACATTTATAGAGCGTAGCTCTCCCGGAATTGGTCGCTAGCTGTCGCGCACCCACCCAAGAGCAAGGCAAACATAGGCGAATCCAGAGTATTTCTCTCCCCGTGTCATGGCGGCCGGAAGTTGCGCACATACCGTGTATATACCTAGGTTTATGTTTCCAAATCTCAAACCACATTTTTATGTAATTTTTCACCATTCAACTATCATCTCACAAACAACACATTTAATTTTGCTATTGCAGTGTGACCTCCGGTTTGTTTGTTTGTTTGTGTTGAAAAAAACTCCTGTTAAATAAATTTTGCCTGAACGTCCCCAAACTAAATCATCGACAAGTATTTCATTTTCACCTGGTGGCATAAAAACATGGTTTTAAAAGGTCATTATTCCTCTAGCTATTTCCATTAAAATACGTACACTATTTTGGACAAAGTTAGGTTATATTAACAACGTGTCTCTATCGCCAGTAGGTAGTGACAAAACCCTTTAGAAACTAAAACGTGAGAATAAATTATGCTTACATTTTTCTTTAAGATGTTAAAACTCTATTTGCAATCGCCTTTCCTTGAAGGCGAAGAGTAAACCTTACAGTACCACTTCAACAAAACTTGGAAGAATTGTTTTTAGCTTTGATGGCTTCGAGAAGAATAATCCGCATTGATACGTCGCACGTAATAACATAAATATAATTATGCTGTTATAAAGATTTTTGAACTTCCTATGTGTAGTCCTCGTTTATATTCGACAAAGGATGGCCTATAAACATTTCTTTACTTACTTGAATGATAACTTTGCACCAATTTTACTTTGATTTTAAATCTAACGTTTTTCATAAAATATCCCGAAATATTTTTAATTACAGTTTTCCTATTTTTATTACGTTTAATAGTCATTTAATTTGTGTTTGAATCGGAAGATCACCAGGTTAGAAAAGTTTATATCAATCGGAACACAAACAAAAAGCTGTTCTGTATAAATCACACCATTTAACATTCCTTCTTGCGTCCACTTCCACGACACAAATAAAACTCAAGAGAGACAAATAACAAAAAAAAGCAGGACCAAGTTATACTCTTAAGATTACTCTTGCATCGTTCAGAATATCCGTTATGTTTTTGATTGATTTCTGGAAACATAACACCGCCTATCACTAGAAAACAAGAAAACAAGATTGCAATGATTACCAATAACTCGTAAAGTGTATTCAAAGGTCACAATTCTTTATCGTTGAGATTGTTGTTTTTGCTGCTTGGCACTTTTGGTGCTGCCCAGAGGCCGCTCTGACATCTTCTTAAGTCACAAAGGCACTGGCAAAAATGGGTACTGTGTGCACGAATTTCACTGAAGAAAGTTCGGCTGTAAGGTTTTAAAAGGAGAGGTGACAAAAATACCGAAAGTTGTTTTCTCGAGGTTTTTATAATCTAAACTCCAATGTGCCTCATATTTTGATCCTTGAAGCAAGTAGCTAATAAAGATTTTTCACTACGTCAAAATAAACCTCATTTGTTATGCCAAAACATACTGCTTGGTTAAGTTTAAAATTATATTGACTCGACAAATAAAGTGTAAATTAAGATATAATTAAAATTACAATAAATTGTTTTAAGTCGAAAGACGAAAGCTTATTTTAAGCTTTCGTAAGTAAATTGAATTTCTTTGAATAAAATAATTATTTCTTTTACAGCCTGATTCTGCTCAAAGTTGATATAATTGTGATATCATTAGACGTTTGGAGTAATTCCCAATTTTATCCAGGTTCTCGTTTTATATCAGATAAGGAAATCCGTCTGGCTAGAGTATCATTTCGCAGTCGCGTCCGTTACATCTTTTTAGAAAAGATGGGACAGAAATGTCTAGTTTTTTTTACAACTGTGTTATTGTCTCATAGTTATTTATACGGCTCTAAAAGCTCTCTTGCTGCCCTTAATTATTTAACCTCTTGGAAGCCTCCTAAGATATTATGGGGACTCGCCAACAAAGTAGAGACGGAGTTTTTCTCAGTGACCAATCATATCGGCATTTTGAGCAATGAGGCATCCGACCGTGCAGAGCTCATGCCTGTCTGCGTGCCTTGTTGATTATGAGTAATCGTATTAATCATCAAACAAGTAAATATTTCTCGTATCGTATAATAATTTGTTTTAATTAAAAAGAGCAGGTACAGTTCTAAAATGTTTCTTTATTCAGTAGCGCATAGAATTGGGCAAATGGGTTAAGGCAACAACATCGTATCTCGCTGGCGCGTTTGGTTGAAGTGACAAACAAATCAAAACAGTAGGCTTAAGCCTTAACCTAGGTTTATAGTTAATGTAATTGGTTCATTTTTTCGTACAATTCAAAATTTGCCGTGAGTGTAGAATGATAATTCTGATTGACGAAGACGATGTTTTATGCGAAGGTTTTCTTACTTGTTTCACAAAGTATACCACTTATATGTGTGGGAGTGTTTAACAAAGCCTGAATCTGAGTTTGAGATTTCATCCGGCCTCTTCTTTTCTTTTGCAGGAAAACATGAAATAAAATTGAAAATATGGTAGGAAATGTGGCAGTTTCAGTGTGAGAGGCAGCAAAGCAGTGGCTGAAAAAACTGTTTGGATACATTGCCTGCCGTCTTGCTTATATCCTAATGTCTAGACATGTGCGAGCGTCTACTTCCCCGATGTGCATTCGGTGAGCGCAAGGCCGTTATGGGAAAACAAGTCTCGACGTAGTTAAGGCAAATAAAAACAAACCATAAAAAGACGTAATTTAATCATTATAGTCACCTAATGTAGGAGATACCAAACGAGGGTCGTACCTGTCTTCGGCTTAACGTTGGAAGTTACAGATTGTGAAAATGGGGTATAAAAAGTAAAGTCCTTCAGAAATTTAAGTTTTCAAAATGTGTTGTACACTATCAAGATTAAAGAACATCAAGACACATAAAACGGATGAAAAAGAGAAACACTTCTCTCACTAAGAGATACGTTCTAGGATTCGACGATTAGCAAAATAAAATTAACTTTTCTCATCTTTAAACCTATTTGTAATGTTATTTCGTACAGGATAGATGCAGACGACCATGAAGCGCTTGTGAAGTCTAATAATAAATGACATGGCAGAAAATTCAAATTATATATAATCAATCATACAAAAATCTGGCATTTTCTTCAAAATCGTGTGTTCGTGGCGTACTTTTTTTTAAATCTACCTTTTGGGCAGTTTTTTTTTTTTTACTTTCTGCGATCAAGATTTGGATATATTTCGAATATGTCGAATAGTCACAGACAAAATGAGAACGGAAAGGGGCCTGTCTTACGAACGCGCAGATTCCAGCACGCGGTCCATGCCTTGCGCTTTGCTTTGGCTGAGAGCGCGCGATCGAGGTGCACGGGACGCCAAAACGTTGTGGAAGGTAGGAAGCTCGCGCTGGAGGCGGACACCCAAGCTCCTCGCCTGCTGTTCTAACTCTGTCAGTAACTCTAGTTATGTTCACATCTGAAAGGTTCGTTATATAACCATTTTATGATTATAGAACATGACTATCAGTGTGAATTACACACAAGTTATTTCAGTTACACACTTAATTACGTGTGTTCCATGTTTCTTCAGATGCAAAGATTTCTACAAAATAGCGCGTAGTGTAAAGCCTTCATGCAACATTTTACCTCACGACAAACCGCAGCGGACGCTGCAAGCCATTCCAAGAAATCGAGCGCGGCGAAAGTATCACGTGACCATGCGCACCCCGCTCGTCACTGCCACCCTCCCCAATGGTCACTGGACGCTGACACGACATTTGGTTGGATTCGATGGCTCGTCGTTGTCGTTCGCGGTCCAATTGACGTTACGAAAAAGCACAAACATATCTGTACAAGTGTTGAAGGTGTGCCTGTAATTCCAACAGCATTCAATTTACTGCAAAACAACACACATGTGGGTGTGTAAGGTTTCGCAGAAATGAGCAGCGAAATTGCGCAACAAAAATAAGCAATAAAGTTTATATTGTTTCTCCTTAGCAATGACGTGCCACACCTACGATATTGGAATACTTGGAAGTGTATTTGAAAAAAAAATAAGTACGCCTACGTATCTTAGCTATAAAAGCGGCTCGAAAAGGATCCCGGAACAGCTTCAAATGATAGTTGCAGCAGTTCCAATGGGTCTCCTGTACGCAGCTTTGTTCGCTTGCATCGCCACTACGTGTGCCTGGCAGGCACAAATGACCATAAAAAATCCGGAAAACAACCCGTTGCTTAACGATCCTAGCCTTGGACCTCTCCAAAGCGCCTGGAAGGTATGTGATCAACGAAATATACATATATAGGGAAATAACACTTATTTTTTAAAATACCAATAAACTATGGAGTTAAAATTCACAGTGCTCATAATATAGCAATAGCTAACTTTTACTTGTTGGTGTGTTATTCATTTTAATAACGTTGAATATATGTTTTGCATATATTACAGTAATTGTTGTTCGTATTTGATGCAAAATGAATTAAAAAAGGATTTACTGAGCGTCTCCATGAGAGGAATTTTTCTTCTGAAGCCCTTTTGACTTTTGTCGTCCCTGGTGAAGCTGCTAGGAGTGACGAAAATCCAGTGACAACAGTAAATTTTATGAAAGTAATAACAACTTCTCTAAGGGGAGTGTTTAACCAAAATTTACATTCTAGCGGTTTGTTCTGCCCTGAAGCTTTTAGAGAAAGGTTTGGGATGCCTGCGTGAGGAGCTACATCGCCTGTCTCAGTTTTGAGGAAAGGCGGCTCTGCTTACTGCCTGCCCACTGACTACGCCCCCCCCCCCCCCCCCCCACACACACACACAGGGAATTGTTCTCTGCCTAGTGTCTCCGTCCCTTCTCTTTGTACCTTCTTCATGGTTGAGTCAATATATTGTTTTTTGTTGTCTACGCATGTGCTCAAATCTTAATATTTTCCTTCTTGCTAATAGGGCAAACGTTCAATATGGCAGGTTTTTCAACGCTCAACATGGGGCACTGCCTATTTTTATTTGGAATATATACTTTTTTCAGTTCCTCTCATTGGGAAAGCATCTGTATTTCGCACAATTCAGATGCTCATTCTCATAAAAGAAAACTTAATATAATTATATATAGCTTAGACGTGCACCCTATAGTGAAACACATTGTAAGGAATTTCAGGCCCCGGAAAAGTCCGAAGAACAATATTTGCTACGATGTACTTAAAAACTACTGTTTGATAAAAAAATATCGTTTCTTGCTACAAATATTAAGGATAATATTTGTGAAATTGGAATAGGTTTATATAGTTAGCTTCGAAGAAGTAGCTTTTGGTGCTATTATATCTTTGAAGTGGTAGAGCCAGAACAAAATCATACATTATCTCATACACGTTGTGATCCTTTGGTCTCGGCCCCGGCAGCTTGTCCCTCGTTCATGAGCTGACACGTCGACATCAATGGCATTATTACTCGAGAAGGGAAATGAAGAACGCAATGCTAGGTGAACTGATTATAATCACAAAGACTGGATTCCAGAAGTATTTCGGCGAGCTCTAAACCCGCTGGAGAATGAAGTTTGCTGCAAAGGGGCGTAGGACATATATTAAAGGAATATGTGTTTCGGGAATCACTGAATTGTCACGAGAAGTGCAAATTTAGTGAATGTCATCGTCTGTTTCGTGGTTATAAATGCGTGGTTGTACAGCGTATTTTCTACGCCCGACGGTGTTGCCAGGTTCCTGTTAAAACAAACGTTGCAAATAGAAATCTCCGTTGTATTGCTTACTTTAGGTATAAGTAGATTGCGCATTAGATTAGTATTTTTCTCTCGTCAAATTATGGCCTATGGCACGCATCAGTTTAGAGAAAAAAGAAGTCCCATTCCTCTGTTCTTCCGACGGAAATATTGAATTATAATATTTGAGCAGATTTAGCTAGCCTTAGAATGGCGTATGAGAGTGCAGCGAAATACATAAGGTTGTAGGGCAGCTTTAAGGAACACGTGAACATCTTCGTGGTACCACTGCGTAATAATGGTTCCGCACGCATTCATAAACAATGAGAGCTGAAACACAATTGCTCAAGCTATATTTTATAACTCGGATAATAAAAACATTTCTTTTATTTTTCAGGCCATTAATAAAACACAAGATGATCCATTTGTCCTAATGTTTCGCTCAAAAAACCACGAACCAAATATTACTTGTGTCCGAGTTACAGCAACTGTCCACGATGAGTCATTAAAAATTGTAAATTATCACGAGAACGTATTATAACAAGACTGCTGCAACAAAAGTAAGTATTTGCTATGAACTCATGTTTGATGAGGGTGCAAATGTTCAAAAGCTTCACTAGAACGTATGACCTTTAGTCGAATTGGAATATCGTGCATAAAAGTTTGGTTTTAGAAAGGAATAGATGATGCAGTAGAAAACAACTGTCCAAATCTTGGCGGCTTTCCGGTGGGAAAAGTGCTGATTGATTTCTAAACTGTAACTTAACCTTTGCTACATGACAGGTACAAAATTTCTACATAAAATAATTAACCTAATTTTCAAGTGGCAAAGCCATGACTTTTTTTTACCGGATAATAAAATTTGAGCTACGCCATCTATTTGTCACTAATGTGTCATATAATTTGGTTGTTTGTTCATACAACCAAAAATACCCGTGTTCCTTAAAAAAAAAGAACGCCGCTATTCATTTATTTTTACCAAAGAACAAATATCGCACCACTTCTAATTTTGTGGATGTATCAGTTAGGAATGTAAATGTATTTTCGCGTGTATGGAGAATTCGGCCAATACATTTTAAAAATAAAATAATAAAGTGAATATACAAGTATATTCTAAAAACAAAATCCACATTTTTGTGCGAGATTATACCTGCATATTGTCCACGGGAAGCTGAAGCGAAATCTGTTATTTTTTTGCACATTCCTAGTATTACACTCGTGAAATCGTACTTCAATTTAGCCGGATTTAACCAAAGGCACCATAAATATAAAGCTGGAACGAATTCTCTCACTGACACCTTCGATGCATTGAGGTCTTCACAAAAAGGCTCCTAATGTCGTCTTCAAGGCATCTAAAGAAAGGACCCCCATCGCCATCATTCTTGTTGTAGGTAAAAATATAGCCCAACAGAAAGAAGGCTTGAATACGAGTTCTTAAAACTAACTAAACATCGCGTGAAAACCTGAACGTGCCTGATTTTTATTATGCAGTATGAAAAAAAAAAGCACGAATAACACAAAAAAAGGGTAGAGGCTATAGGGGAAGTTTTACTGAGAAAGAATAAAAATGTAGTTTATTTAAGAAAACCGTATTTGCAAGTCTCCCGAGGTACATTTTTTATTGCTTCTTAGTTGAAGATTTTGTAGAGATAATTCAGCGTGCTCCATTTTTTGTCCGGTGTTTGTCTTGTAGAGGAAATCTGCTTCAAGCTGAAAAGGAAACAGGAGACGTCACCGTCGTTACACGAAACACTGTGATGCGTGCCTGAGTTTCTCTAGATTGGCCGACTGCTGGGCAGAGCTACAGCTGTACAGGCGGCCTGTAGCTTCTCTATTAGTCGATATAGAGACGCAATTGTGACGTCGAGAGAAAACAATTGAACAGGCACATTGAGGACACGACCAGCACTAGTTTCGCAGACGTGTTTGAGGCACCATATAAGACATAAATTTGAAGTAGTTAAGCAATGATTTTTTGGTTTTTGCAATAATTATTTATGTACGGGAATCAAAAGGATATCGTTTCATTTCAGCGAGACTTTGACGTACCAAGTGAGAGCTTTGAATCAAACCGGCTACCAAGTGGAAAATGTCATACGTGCAAGTTGGAGCGAAGGTATGTGACTTTAAAATTTATTATTCAATAATAATTTAGCCGAAGTAATTTTTCCTGCCTTATAAATCTAGGCTCATAAAGCAGTCCCCCGAAACTATTCTAGTGAATAAACTGGAATGCACACAGGAGGGTTGTCTTTAATTTGGGGTCGGGAAACCATATATTCTGAAGCACTTATCTCGGTAAATGTTTCTAAAACATATTTCCTTGTTTGCGTATAGTTTGACCGAAATATCAACAATGACGCATACAAACTTGATAATATAGGAGCAGTGTAACTAACTATTTGCTCTAAATATATTTATAGCACATGAGATATCAGCAGTTATTTACGAGTTTCTCAATCAAAACGTTTTTTCCAGCTTTTATTGTACGGCATTTTTACCTTGTACGGAGAGAAGCACAGAGACACTCGAGATATAATGAAATCAGCAGAATCGAGGGAGTGATCACAAAACGTGTTCTACAAACCAATGGCGTAGGAACAGGGACGTGATCCGTAAAAGTTGATCTCGCTATCTCCCACTGTAGGTTTACTTGAAAGACAGGAAAAACCGAGGAGGTACATGAGGCAGGGGGCAGGATTCGAATTCAAACGAATGAAAGACATCAGTGACAAGAAAGCAGAATTTTACGCTAGGTTCATGGTCTCTCAAAGGGGTTAGGTTACCAGGACACTTGGTGGCAGTCGCTACTTGGAAGGAGAGCTGCATGCAGTGGTTTATTTTTAGTTAGGATAATACGGATATTTTAAAGGCGGGAAATCAACTCAAATCTTTACCAAAAAGAATACTAAACAGCATTTCAATAATCCTCATCTGCATAGGCTAAAATTTAAAAAAACATCTAGGCTTCCACTTACATACAGCACAGATTTCAGGCTGAAGCGGGACTGTATTCTGATGGTTATTACAGGCAAATATATATGACAAATATAATTTTATGATTTATATATGGAGGAAATGTCTGGTTGCAGGAAACCATTCAGGTCTATGTATTCAGGCAGATCATAATACAATATAATATTGCATATTTAGCATATTACACTACTTGTTCTGAAGGAACGTTTTAACATACTTTGAATAAGTAAATCCGGTTCAACATCGTGTGTTAGTGGTTAGACGGCAACAGCCAGTTTGCCTGACTTCGTTCATGGCAGCGCCATAATTCAGATAAAAACGCCAACGTAATGCTAACCAGATGACTTTGAAGTCCATGTGATACCTCTTAAAATCCAAACGGGAAGAGTATATTGATAACTTGTAAACGTAAAAGAGCGCTTAAGAAAAATATTGCATCGTCCATTTTACACCAAAAGATCTTGCGGCTATTTTAAAAGAAAGAAGAAAACAATATTATGCGAGTTTCAGTTTTCTTTCATAATGTATGACATATTTCTCATACTGTCTAGAGAAGTAACCTCGGTTATTAAGCATAAACTAAATACTGATTGTTATCTAGAGAAATTGTCAAATAACGTACCAATATTAATAAAGAAAATGAAACCGAGTTTTTCGGCTGACATAAACAAACTGCGCGTTGCAGAGAGCTGGAACTCCTTCATATTATGCCACTAGCGAGGGGGATAGGATACGAAAGTTTGGGAGCATAACATCACCTGGTTACAATAATTTAAAAAAAAACTTCCAACTCCCTCCGTGAGCCGACGTTGACCTAAGCCTAATTTTGTCAAAACAAGAAATAATATTTTGGATTACTGTAGTACTTATTTCTGTAAAACAAACTTGTCAACAAGAAAGGGAATATTGTTTTCTTTCTTGCTGACTAGGTTGCTTCACCACGGTAACTGCCACAGGCGCTCAAATTTTTCACTTCTTGTTTTGACGAAGTTGGGCTTAGATGGACGTCGGCTTATCCAGAAATTTCTCCTTTCCCTTAGATCTTTTAATCCTGGTAAGGTGTTCCCAAACTTTAGCACCATATCCCCACCGCTATCGGCATATTCTGACGGAGTTTCAGCGATCTACTATGCGTGGTTTGTGTATGCGGGCCGGGAAACCGGGTTTCATTTTCTCGATCAATTTTTGTATGTGCCAATTAACGACCGTTAGTTTTTAAGCCACAGTTTCCAGAACAAAACTATAATTATTTTTGTTGGCTTTCAAGTATAATAGTGGTTTTTACTTCATGAGACTATTAAGAAGTGCGAGCAGCGGAAGAGGCTTTCTTTTCGACGTTTCGAGCAGAGCCTGCGCTTTTTGAAGTGTATTTCTCTACACTTGAAAAAGAGCAGGCTCTGCTTGAAACGTCGAAAATAAAGCCTCTGCTGCTGCTCACAATATTTTCTACGGCTTATACTTTCTTGGTGACGAATTGTTCATTAACACTTTGGATTCGTGAGACAAGGCTATTTTACCCATACAATACCAAAAATATTTGTTTCATATATAATCTACACGTATATACTTTGTTTGCGTCGTAAAACTAGGCACTCCAAGTGATACACCAACCCCACTGGGAAGCAACATGTACATCGAGTATGGTGATTACTCCTGCAATTCCTCAAGCAAACCGCTATCCGATATGGGTAAGTTCAGCTTTTATGGGCTACCACTGTTGTGAATGTTTCTGCCTTCCGAAAGTGTATGGCGGTCCGCTGTAACGCTGTCTTCGCACGCAGTGAAGGCCGCGAAAGATGCCGTAGGAGGTAACTGATCAGCGGAACCAGTCGAAGGAGTAAATTACCTTGACTTCTACGTGGTGTACAACCAGCCACTCGTGCAATATCCTAAGGTCTCCCCTTCTCAAAGGAGGTAAGCCGATTAAAACTATATTTAACACAAAAATATTTTACTCATAAAGAGAGAAAAACCAAAGAAGAATAGTTCACTGGCGGTAATCAGAAACGAAACAAGCAAAGATGTATAATAATCCCACCGGTATTTGAGAGCACACACATAAGTAGGACCCTGCTGTAGCGATATCCCTCATGTACATGTAGTGTACCCGAACCGCATCCTCATGGCTTTAAATCATTGTATCTGCATATGATCTGCATCCGCATATTTGAATCCAAATCCGACCCGCAATCCGTGCATTCATCTTACATAAGAAAATCAAGCTCAAATAAAAAAAAAAGAATCTGGATGGTACGCTTAAGCTGTTTGCTTATCACATATTTGCAAAAACCGGAGACGACGGACGAAAAGGGCGACAAACACAAAACGTCTCAAACGGAGCAAATAAAACTGTAGTAAAATGGTAATTTGAGCTAGTTGATCACATAACTAAGATTAAACCTGCGCACAAAACGTCCGACGTTTTGTGCGCTGTTTAATCTTAGCAGCTACTAAACTTTATTGACACAACTCCGTTTTATATACCATCATCCTCATCAGAGAGATGGAATTCAAAGAACAACCTCATGCCCCACGCAGCACACGTCACCCGGAATTTGTACACGTCTTTGTGACTTTCAACCGTTGTAGAGACCTCCTCTCGTACAAAACAATAGTTCATTTGATTGTAGAAGTGTGGAACGACATATGGCGGTTGGGTTCCTTGTACGCTTTTTTGTAAATATTTGGGCCACCTTATGATGTGTCCAAATTGAATGCATCTTCTAACGCTGTAAAACGCTGCGCATGCCTTTTATTCTTTTTAAATGAGCTGATTTAGTAGTTTTTCATGATGCCCAAAGAGTTCCAATTGAAACCATACATTGAAATGTACTAATTTGGAATGCCATTCATCACAAGTAATTCAGAACGTATCAGAATGTTTCTAATTTTGCTAAATCTACTCTTTGACAGAGACGAATGTGACATCAACCTATTTTACTCTAAAAAAAAAGAGCGCGACTTAGTCCCTTACGGGACTAAACACGCTATACCATTGGTCCGCTGGGGGATTGACGGGGACGACAGCAACCTTTGTTCCATTCCCTGCTAGTCCCTCAAAATGGAATCCCAGGACTAACTTTGGCACCCTTGCATTTAAACCCCTGGGACTAATTGCTGCACTCTTGCATTTAGACCCCTGGACTAAATGTTGCAACCTTGCATCTAGGCCCCTGAAAATAAAATTTAATCCTTTACTTTTTGTCCCGAGCCACGAAATTTTAAATCATTGATGTTAGTCCTTCTCGACTTAAGTGAAAAAGCGAGCCTCACGCTAGTGTACTGGCTGCTTATTGTAGTGCAATCTGAGAAGCAAAATGACACACTTCGAGTTAGACGTAGATTTAATGCCTCCCCGATACACATCACATTCTAGGATGACTGAGGTTGAATTTCCTGATGAGTAGAATCCACGCTAAAGCCGATTTCCGAAGGGCGCACTTGCGTAGACGATGACGTAGACACTGCCTACGTCTGTTCAAACCAATCAGTGGTCCAAGCACCGTTTTGGGGCACCGGCAGCTTACTGCCTGTTCACGAGAGATTTGAATTGTTAGGAACACTGAGAGTATGAATTACCTGATCGCTCGACAAACGTATGAGACATAATACACTCATAATAAAATAGCCAGTATAGGCTGCGTAAGCGCTACAACGGTTCCCATAAAACATGCGACTCTGTTGAAAACAGACCAGAGCCATATTTGAGAGTTTTAGTTGACAGTACGCCGTGGATTACAGACCCAATGGGCACGTGCTCAATCTATGCTTCAAAGTGACTGCACCAGCTCCCGCTAGCAACGCGAAAGTCTAGTCTACGGTCAGAATGAAAGTCACTATTATGGTCAAGTGGCCCGTGCCAGGGTGTCACGTGTCACGTGTGTGCGCCGAGGGCTGGTCCGGCTGGCTTCCGGTTGAATCCGCCGAAATCGTCGGAGTGACTTTTCTCGGATCCAGATCGAGATCTGGAGCGGGAGCTAATCCTAAACGACCAGTGGAACTGGAACACATCCGTCTCGATCCCGATCGCTCCATGAAACGGGCTCGCTCCAGAAAAGTCGATCCCGGCGCGCTCCAAAGCGACCTGTGGAATTCCCCATGAGAACGCTCCCTAGCAGTCCCTCTCTATACTCCGTGCTACTTATACACCTTTCCAAGAAACACTCGACCCCAGGTACAACAAACCGCTTCCGAGCCCAGTCACAGGTGTTTGAGGCTAGACTCGCACCGGCGTCCTTGCTAACCCTAAACGAGTGGACTGTGATTTCGACAGGCGCAGCCTCTGCGTAGGCGCCGTTTCAAACACTGCTGGCGGCTAAATTATCGTATTTTCCCGCTGTGTTTTGTGTTTTATGCTGAATGTATGTTCATAAGAACATGGAGAAAGCATTGTACCACATTTAAAAAACGAAAAAACCAAAAAAAGAAATAAACTGTAAACTATTTTTGTTTGGTACGCGCGCGACAGAACAAATGGGACTGGAATGTTAGTTGTCGTTTTCTTTTTTACAGTAAGTTTTGACGGCGCCGCCCGATTAACCACGAGTCAAATGACAAAGCGCTTAGCTGTCGAAAATAATTTACAACAGAAGATATCCGAAAGGTATGCATTCTTCACGCTCACCAATAACGTGTTTACCGATGGACAGGCCACGGACCTGCAATTTGAGCAAGTTTTAACATTCGAACAATATATTATACGTACCACAGGGTGCAGCGTTATCCAAAAAGAATTTATTTGAGAAAGATCTCAAATAACACAGTCGCAGTAAACGAGTCACACCTTGACGATCGGACGGAATCCGAGATGACTTCGTTTTGGGGAGAGCTTCCTTTTTCCCGACAGCAACAAGGCAAAGGGAACGAACGCGACTGACCCGTTTCCCACCCCAACCCGGACAACTATTTTTGGAGATGACTGAGGTTTCTACGCGGCTTATCTCTGGGGAGGGGAGAACAACGTCCGCAAAATCGCGTCGAGGGTCGCTCGACCTCCTTCACCTCCTTCGTTTCCCGTGAATGTCAAGCAGAACAGCTTGAATGGCACGCACTTACCAGCCTTATTTCTCACAATGGAAGATAACCCAAAAAGGGTACCCAACAACGGATAAAAAAAAATAAGTGAAACTTCTCAAGAGGGGCGAGAAAACGTCGAATGCAAAACCGCAGAAACACAGGTAGAGAACCGCGCTGAGCGGAGTCTTCACAGTCCCAGAGAGTGGCAGAAAATTTCTAGCTGATAGAGGGCGCGAGAGTCAGCCCCGAGAACATGGCGTGGCGCCACCTGACGGGCCTATCGTCGTGACGTAGGATGAGGGATCACGTGACCGTTTCCTGCACTCTGCGTCAAGGGGAGTGTCTCGGTCTTCGCTTTTTCTAATACTACGGGTGTTTAAGGCTTCTTTTAACCCAACGTTTCGTTTGACTACTCGACCCAGTGAAGTTCCTAAATCGGCTACTGTACGAACGCTTTCGATGAGCCGGTTGCAGGCGAGCAGGGAAACGGTCGCTGCACGGAAGCGCGGCGGCATGGACTGGCGCGGCGGAGGGTACGGGTCAACTTGTCGTTTTTGGCGGCTGTCTCGCGTATCGCAAAGGAATGCTTACGAAGTGCGACCTACCGTTTAAGGTAGGCGGATTTTTTTTTAGCTTCTGTCCGACCGGGCATTTTGTTACAACTGTGTACTCCCTTTTCAGTTGTGCTGTCTGTAAGCAGCATCAATGCGTTCGTGGACAAGGCCCACTAAATGTCCCGTATGTTGCTTGAGGGCGAAAGTGTTCCTGAAGCGGGACACGTGTTCTGTAGAATCAAGAAGCTGAATAAGGATTGCTACACGTTCATTGGATTCAGTATTCCAAACGTCGGCACTCACTTCGTACCCGCAAGAGCTGGATGGAAGAAACGTCGGTGACACATCGAGCTCCTGCAAAGCATGGGTGAAGGAACATGCCGTATCATTACTTGGTTGGTTGTATGTACTCACCAGCCAGCGTGCTGTGAATGATCGAGCTCTGCGGCCAGAGCCGGGAGCGAAACAACTAGACACTCAGACAGTTGCGTTTGACTGCGTTTGACTGCGTTTCGGCTGCGAGAAACCAGGACATTCCTGCTGCTTATATCGCGTGCAAACATGATTCCTTGAATTGGATTCCACGCCTATACGAAGCACAGGATGTGCCGGTGTCTCGCTTTCGCTTCTCAACACAACGCAGTTAAATCGCACTCATGACGCAAGTGTCTCAACCGGCCTTTGGAGAGATTGCGATTTGCGATGAACGGTGAAGTGAAGCGCCTTTTGCCAAATATAATCGGTCGTCTCCTGCTTGTTATCGTGGCTTAGAAATAAAGAAAACAAATTCTCGTGGCTCAGTGGTAACATGCTCGCTTCCCAAGTCGCGAGTCGCAAAATCAATACAATGCAACTAATTTTTTTTTTTTACGTCTTTGAAGCACAGGTTTTGTAACTTTTCTGCGATGTCGGAATTTTCGAGCGGCAAATATTAAAGCTTGTTGATAACATTTAATTTCATGAACTAATATCAGACCATTCAAAGGCCAATGACATTTCGTGTACAGCATCGCTGTTTTTTCTTTTGTAAAGAAAGATTATGCAAATATTCCAGTAGCTAGGTGTATTAGAGTTGTAGAATTGTTTTATTTGGGCTCCTACAAGATAAGCAGATAGGTTACAAAAATAAAAATATTACTTGATAATACGAGTGCAGCTACTTGCATCAGCAATCTTTAAAGTAAAATAAATAAAGCCACGTAACATTCTCACATTTATGCAGTTGCTGGTTGCTTAAATACCACTAAGCTGTGAGTGATGTTTGCATTAAAATAGTCAGTGAAATTTTATGCTTGTTATCCTCTGTAAATTACTGTTTCAAGTCTATTAGCACTCAGCTCTACTTGCATTGCGTGACGCCAACTTGTACATACATTTTTAACCCCATTGTTCAAATAATATTGAAGCTGTGGTGAGGAAGATACTGCCACGCAGGGTGAGACTGTTCATTTTATGAATCATATTGGAATGCTTCTCCTTGGGGTAGATGTGGTAGCTGATATTTGGGTTGGTCGCGTAACTGCGGCATTGCGGCCCTGAACAGTACTTTACCATTGCTCCCTGAGCTCGACAGCTGCCGAAGCCGATCCACGCCTGTACTGATCAAGCTTCAAACACAGAAAAAGTGCGAAAGTACCGGGATTGAAGGGCTTCCGAAGGCCCCGACCAAAGCAAGGCGGAATAGCTGGCCTTATCACGTGATCCTCCATCCTACGTCACGGTCGAGCTGATCGCAGCGGCTCAATCGGTCCCGCTCGGGGCCAATACGGAAAGGTAGCGCAATTCCTCCTCTCCCGTCGTTTTCTTCTCCTTTCCATCGACGGCAATCCTCCTCGCCCTATGTCCACGCCACGCCAGCCATGCCCCCACCGCCATGTCTGAGCTGGGCCCGCAACGCGCGCGACGGCGCGCGCCTGTGTGCCGGGCACAACTGGGTGCCTGGCCGTTCATGTTATTGGATACGGCGGACTAGATCTTTTTTTTTCTAATATAAAGAGAGTTTTGTTTTCTAACATGAAGAAACTAGCGTTTGTGCACCTTTATTGGAGTTATAAAGTTCGGGAAGACGTCTCTATCGGCAAATATAATAGCACGAGCAGAGTTGGAATCGCTCGGGCGTGAAGACAAGCTTTCTCCAATTCCGCTAAACGCAAACGATTAATAAAAAAATAAAAAAAGCAGTTGAGTTTTTTGGAACATCGGCATGCACTGCGAAAATATATTTTGTTTGCCTGCTTATTGCAGCAAAAGCTGAGAGCAGGCACACGATAGAATGCACCTCTCCCTGCGTCTAAATAGAGTTTCGTGGGGCAAGGACTGCGTTGCTAGCGGGAGCTCGTGGCGTCGCTTTGAGCAAGAATTGGGCACACGCCCGCAAGGCTCGCAATTTAACGTACGCTCTACTAAAACGGTTTAGTATCTCGAACGAAGTGCATTTGGAGAATCGGCATCGCTGGAGTTAGGCAAATAAATGACACCACTATGCGTGTAAAACACTACCTTCGGTAATTTTTAGCATCACCGATCGTTTTGTCAGTTCAGCAGCTTGGTTTACTTCAAACACATTTTATAAGCATCAAATACTAGTTGCAACTGTGCACATGCGCGCGGGGAATAGTGCGACGTCTGCTGTATACGCGCCTCGCACGTCAAATAATCAAATACACTCACTTGTATCCCTCCGTTAATATTAGGAAAATAGCTTGTGCTCGGTTGCCTTGCCAGCACGTTTCTCATTTATCGCATATATTCGTGTTTTGACGTTCTCACGCGCAAGGTACACCTTTGAGTTCACTCTCAAAGCGCATAAAGCTTTGCCCCACACCCGCGGGCGTATATTACTGCGTGAGTTACAAAACGAAGACAGAGAGATCCTCCAGCAAAGCCTTTGAAATAGAAGAGCAATTTTTGTTATTGTGAATAATTGATGTTTTAATAATCACAAAAGACAAATCACATAAAAAGATGAAGACAAGAACATATTTATTGCTACAAGGCAAAATCTTGCACATTCGGAAGAGGTCGGTGTGAAAAATGGAAGGATCTGCATATGGCTTGAGTTTCTTGAAACCAGTCTTGCCAAGATCACTGGTACAAACTGATAGTTCGTGAAGTGATCCTTAAAAATAAATGCAGCATCGCATATCTTTAGTTGCCATTTGTGAAGTACCGATCGCGGAAATATGTTGCACAGACAAAATCACGAGGTGCTCGATTGTTGGTGACTCTCCTTTCACTGACGCAAGATGACGCGGTACCACTACAATCCTTCTATTTTAGTGGCACCCTAGCTCTCACGCATCGTTTCAACTCGCCGACTCGATGCAAGCGAGCTAAGAGTGAGCGAGCTGCTTTATGATCAAATACGCACGAAAAGACGTGTCTAAGTCCTTCGTGCCGATAATATAGTTCCGTGTCTTGTCTCATCTCATGATCGTACTACGCGATCTTCATCGGCGAGACCGAAAGAGACAGGGTACGATTCAGAGTTTGACAGTGACTTACACCTCGCAAAGTTTCCCTTGGAGGCAATCGAAACTTTTTCGACCACGATCCGTTGGAGCCATTGTCCTCGCCGTTGAAGATTTTCACTCGTCGGACGACAAAAAAGGTCGTCCTTCGCAACGCTGTTTGTGCAGTCGCAGCGCAGCACGATGGCATCGCGTTGCCGCCGAGGTTGTAGGCGTATAAAACGCCTCGGGCCGCGAACAGCGGAGCTCGCCGTTGCGCCTGGCCCAGGCATGGCGATTTCGAGCAGACGACGGAATCGGCGGATTGCGAAGACAACGGACACGTGTCGCGCCAGATTCAGCTAACGCAGGAAAGAGAACTTTGCGGCGCGTAAGCACGGTGGAGATTTCTTCCCATTTCAGACACGGTTTGCGCTACCTTTCGGTATACAGGCCTTAACAGTCGGCATCAGCATCAGCAATATGGTGGCGGCCTAGAGCGGTTTTTGGTGCTGCGTACAGACCTTTTCCCAAGCGCCGTCATCTTGAATTGCTGTCACTTCCAGTAGGCGGTGAAAACTGTTGCCGTCGCCACGTCGTCACGTGATACGTATTACTGCGTCACCATAAAGCGATCGCAACGCTCTAATCGGTCCCACGCGGGGCTAATAGGAAGTTTTTGTAGATTGTTTTCGCATAATAGGGTGTTTTCGTAGACTGCGTTCCCCACTCCGTTAAGTCCTCCGAAATGAAGAAGCCGCTACTGCTCCTGCGTGAAGATGGCCTTGGCTGTAGAGTTCCGGGTATCGTAGCGGGTTGCGGAAAGCATTGTAGGACGGCGAAAGCGATCTACGAAAACTCCAAACCAACCGTTGGAGTGCGGAGTGGTGCCACGTGGCACGCGAACGAGGATCACGTGGTTTTGTTGACCATCGCGGTGGTAGTGGTCTGCGGGGTGGAGCATGACGGCGACGGATATCTGATTCCACAAAGTGTTTGTGCGTTAGAAGGAGCGAGGATTACAACGGACGGGACGACATTCGCTTGCGACCGTGACAGGAATACTTGAAGTGAGAAGCATTCCGAGTGCTTTACGAGATCGTTCATCACGCGGAGGCGAACCCGCTAAGCCTAACCGATAAAGAAGCAGCTCGCAGAGCTCGCCGCTTATCTATCGGGTTTTGTGGACGCTTTAGGGAATTTTCAGGTTTGGTAAAAGTGCGTTCGAAGGTCTTTGTTGTAAAATAAAGGAAGAGCCGACTATAATGCACTGTGATTTGTGTCACACGGCGACACGTGCTATGTCCTACGGGTTATGCTTCCACGATATTCCGCAGTGAAAAAAATGCAGTTGATTAGACGTTTGATATTTGCCTGTTCTGCCGTATGCATGACCGCTATCGCAGCGCGTTCACCGTCGAAACGCGATGAGTTGACAACTATTTCCAAACATTGGCTTTTGTTCCGTTCTGTAAAAAATCAATTCGTATGCTGCCGATTATTTTTTTATTTTTTACGTGCCTATGCGTAGAATAGTCTAGTATGTCACAGCTGTTATTTCAGCACGTTACGAGCGTAAATTATGTTCAATCGTACATCGTACGCCGTAAAAATAGTTTTATGCATTCGCAATGTCAAGAAGTTTTACTTCCGTGACAGGTTCGAGAATGTCAGAGAGCCTTGACCTCAGCAGTTGTGATCGATTGAAAGGATTCACAGTCTTCTGAAGACTCTTTGAAGTTGTGTAATTTGAAACAAAAATATTAATGTGTTAGTATTGAGAGGTGTTCCGTTTAGACAAATGCTCATGTGTTTTCGCGGGGAAAATTACGTCAATGGAACTTGACAAATATCAATGAATTATGACGAGATAGTTGGATGAATGAGTAAACACCATCGTTAACGCACATTCACATAACGCTCGAAGGTCAGTGATGTCTGAACGATCGTTCCACGTCAAAGAAATTCGCCAGTTTTGGTCAACACGTTCAGCCGTGCTGGGCTGAGTCGCGCCGATCCCCAAGACGAGCAAAATATCAGCTGTCTTCTTAGTGATCATTTCGTTTGCCTTCGGAGATTAAAACACAGAGATGCACCCCGTCCGATGACGACTAATAGCTGTTTTTGCTTGCGCACGCCTTTCGGTTAGTCCCAGTCAAGCGCAGTTGGTCCCCAGCTTTTGCACACGGTACCTAGCTTGAACCAGATGGTCTTTTCGGGGAGTAAAATTTTAGTTCAGAGGACCAAGTGCTGCCATTAGTCCTTTGATACCAGTATTTTTCTTTTTTTTTAGTGTACATAGCGATTTGCCAGCGAGGAGTGATTTCGACAGAGTTCCTCGGAACACCCTGTATGATCTCCTTAATAAAGGCGCAATTAATTCGTTTATTGCTTTTATGCCTATTAAAAGCTCCAATAGGGGCATTACGTTACTGTCAGCAAAATGTTCATAACTATTGGTAATCCCATTACCTCTTTTTTTTTTCAGGATGCGACTTCTGGCTAAAAGAATCAGAGTTGCCAGGAGTGTTGGAACGCGCCAATAATATCAAAAAAGAGAATCCTACAAAAGTAGTGGCCAGGGAAGCTGGTGATGATGAACAAGCTTCACCAGCAGAAGAGGAAAAGATTAACCCCGCAGAAGCCCTATTCAGAAGCCTCCCCACCGCTTGCCGCTATGCCTTCATATCAGCATGTGGATATCCAAAGGATTTGATGTACGAGAAGGACCTATGCAACACTCCAAGGGCAGGAAAGGCCTAAACCACACCCCCTCAAGTTGAGCATCGCGACGCTTACGCGTATACAAGATTGGTGTGTGTACTTTTGTAGGCATGCAAACGACGGGGAAAATTGGTCATTGCCTTTATTGCCCAGCTTATAGTGCGTAGAATGAAATAAAATATTAGTCAGAACAACTACCGATTTCGTTAATTCTTACTAAGAAAGAGTAAAGTGTGTTTCGACGTCTGATCGTGCAATAATAGTGCAGGTCATTTTTCTTTTTTTATATATAAATTTGTGTGAAAAATATATGGTAAAGCAATGTCCTTGGGAGGAGCATTCAGCAATATGCGAAACTAATTTTCTTCCATATAAATATTTTTTTCTATTTAGTTTATGACATTCTTGCGACATGTACGCAAAAAATAATAATCAAAATAAAAAATTGTATGCAAACAAAGCGAATCTCGTTAACGAACACGCTTTAGAGAGACAGTCAGAAATTAATTTGCAACCAAATACTTGATATAAAACGACGCAAAATACAACAACATTATCATTTTAAATTGCATTTTTACTATTATACAAGAAAAATATGATTAGTCGTAATTGTAGTTGTGTTTTTAATACAGAAGCGCACGTCATTTCTCTCAATCAACGAAATTGCACGTTAATATAAAAACACTCCACTATTTATTTTATTTTTAAACTTTCCATGGCCGTTTACAGTTGCTTGAACTAATTTGTGTTTGCAGAACATTGAATAGCATATGACCTGCTTAAGAGAAAAACGACAACAAACCTAGCTTTGTCTTCGTTATATAGGGCCTTTGCCGCACGACGTCAGCTCCAAAGATACTGTTTTTATAACCGTAGAAGGCTGTACAGCGGTGCTGCTATATTGTAGGGTGTAACACTTTATGGTGTCTATTGTTTAGATTTATATGTTTGTTTCCTTGCGTCACCTCCCAATCACGTAGGAAGCTTGAGTAATAAATGGGGTATCTCTCACCTTCAGAACAACTCTCGTGTATTCATAGCCTGCATTTCACAAGGCTTGAGCAAGCAAATGTTATCATAGACAACCCCCGATGCACAATCATCAGGCACAACTAAACAAACAATTCTGCAACAGCGTCTTGCAAAGTAGCGGCATTCCTTCGCTTCCTCTTTCAGTTCGGGTCTTCTCTCACAGTTGACAAGTTGATCGGGCACCCTGGGAACTTTGACGAAACTGGTATAGTACTGAGGTACCTGTAATTCAGTGGCCCAGCTAACACGCACCCAGTATTGTCGTCGACATGGAAATTCTCCCGAATCACTTCATCGTGTGAGAAATTAAGCTTGCACACCTAGGAAATACAAGCGCCTTCGTGCAAGCAACGGCAAGTGCGATCGAAGAGGCTACGACAGATAACAAACGAGTGAATGTAGTGCGCTTTAGTCATTTACCGAACTGAAAAACCTTTGAAACCTGTTGAAACGCCATAACAGTTGGCTAAAGGGCAGTAGTCGTACAGACAAAGCAGATAAGGTTACGCGTGTTGGTTTCGGTAACGACCCAACCACGTGAAGCTTCTCGAATATCAAAATGTTAATTTTCGAGAAGCTACCTCGCATTTTTACTTCCACGCTTGCTTGACTACATTTCTACTTCGTGCGCTTTCTGCAGAAGCAAACAATAATTTTAAAAAAATGGGGAAGTTCCCATCCTGGTGTGGCGCGAGATGACGAGGTTGTCCCACGGAATCGCCCGTGTCCAAGCATCACGAAGATCATTCTCGTTCGGAAATTGGAACACAGCTAATGGCGTTCGGGCCTCCGGTGTAATTCCTTTGCACCGAGGGACGCAACATTATAACGACATCGGTATGCAGTTGTGACGTCTAAAGCAAACGGGCGTTTACGATTGACACACTGACTTAAATGTTGTGAACAAGACAAAACAGCTAATAAAAATGTCAAAAAACGCAAAAAAACACAAAAAAAGCGTGCGCTGTTTTTTATTGGGTGTCGAACGTCGACGGATGCGCATCCGGCACCCGTTGCTCTGGCGACAAGTCGCCTGGGAAGCGTGGCGTGACCGCGTGACTCTGCGAGGAAAGGGGTGGCGCATTGCGTTGAAGGCGACGTCTCCCGCAATAGACCAGGGGCGGCCAATCAGCTACTCGCGAGCCGCATGCGGCCCCTCGCGTCTTAAAGTGCGGCTCGAGGCTCCCTCCCCTACCCCCCCCCCCCGCACTTCTTCAAAAAAGAAATGGAAAGCGTTTTAAATCGAAAGACGGGTTGCAATATGGTAGTCTTGTGCTACTGCTACCTTACGTACAGTTGGACTGATTTCGACTCGGATAGATTGAGAGTATAGTTCGAGTTTCGTTTATTGCTCAGGACGAAAGTTTGCACCCCCCCCCCCCCCCGCGGCTCTTGGAAGTTTCGTGGTTTTGTTTGCGGCTTTTAGGTCGGGTCAGCCTGGCCACACCTGCAATATACCTTTTGCGAAATCCCCAAGCGCCCCGCGTCCCGCGCGCGAGGAATTGTGGGAGAGATTGTCCCCGCCTGGCCGCTCTGCCTTGAGATCGCATTGCCTTGTCGCTTACCACCTTCTTAATCCTCTGTGTTTCGATTCCATTGCCTATTTTTATCTATCCCAGTGTATTTTATGTTGCTTCTAAGTGTTTCTATTTTCTTCTGCGAGCGATATTTCTTGTATACATATAGTATTTGTGTTTTTATTTTACCTTTCTTGACGGGAGTGCCAAAGGGACAACACGCGGCTTCGCGCGTCGTTCCCCGGGTGAGTACTATACCGTTGCTACCGATTCCTATCGCGCTGTCAGCTGTTCATCTTGGTTCAGTCTTACCCGCGTGCAGTCGAGAGGAGCCGTTTATGAATACCCGCGCACATGTCATTGGGGTAGGCAGAGCTCTGAATCAACAATCGCGACGCGAGAGCCGAGTGCGCTGTGATTTGGCCACCCGCGCTCGCTCCGTTGACGCGCACTGTGAGCGCCTTGAGTGCCGCCATTTGGCCAGCATACAGCACGCCGCTTTGACGCCGCGAATCATTTGTACGAAGGTTTGCGAAGCTGAGGCATATGCAACGCTGCAGCGCCTGACAACTACGCGTTGCGGCGAGAGCCCTTCGCAAGCGCTGGTGGCCCAACGTCGCGGCTTGAATGCGCTTACAGTATGCCTTCTTAATCTATCTGCTACGCGGTTGTCAGTTGCAAACACCCTTTTCAAGTGCTGACAACCGCGCGCCGCTGCGATGCAAGTCGTCAGACGCCGCAGCGTTGGATATGCCGAACGGCGTTGCGGTTTCGCAGGCATTCGGACAAATGATTCGCGGCGACAAAGCGGCGTGCTGTACCAGGGGCCTATGTCGCGCTTTTGGACTTCCCACGGCGACCTAGGCAGGAACCCGAGCGTCCAACAACGCAGAAAACGCACATTGACTGTCTTTCTTCTGCAGAGATTCTTTCAGCAACGACTCTCATCCATCAACATCCAATCTGCGTTCGCTGCGTTGTTGACGTGACTTCCTTCTCCCTAGTCGCAATGCGAGTCCAAAAAGCGCCACATGGGGCTCCCTGGTCGTATAAGCGTGCACTCGAAGGCATACGCCATAGTGCTGAGTCAACGGAGCGAGCGCGGGCGGCCAAATCACAGCGCACTCGGCTCCTGGCGTCGCGATTGCTGAGTTAGAGCTCTGCCTATCCCTATGACATGTGCGCGGGTGTTCTTCATAAACGGCTCCTCCCGACTGCACACGGCTCGAACTGAACCAAATGGACAGCTAACAGCGCGACCAGGAATGGTAGCAACGGTAGTACTCACCCGGGGAACGACACGCAGAAGCGGCGTGCTGTCCGTCGGCACTCCCGTCAGAAAAGGAAAACTGAAGAGACAAATACCATATATATACACAGAAATGTCGCGCGCAGAAGAGAATAGGAACACTCAGAATGCAATAAAAGGACGCACCTGAACAGATAAAAATAGGTGGCGGAATCCCGAAGAACGAGAGGAGTTAAGAGGAGAGACAAGCCTGACATAGGCAAAGACGATCTCGAAGGCATAGCTAGCCAGACAGGACAATCTCTTCCGCAATTTCGCGCACGGCTGGGGCCCTTGGGAAAATAGCAACGGCGTCTATTAGGCCTTCGGCCGTCCTGCTGTGACGTAGTTTCAAGCCATCTCTCCGAGCGCTCCGGGATTTCGTATTCTAGGCCGCAGTATGCCCATGCTATAGCCTCCTCTAAATCGACAAAGCCTGGCAGATCGCCATTTATAGCGGCCGCCGAATTTGAAAAGGGTAGGGCGGCAGAACACGACGAACGAGAGGATGATGATGATGATGATGGTTTGCGGCTCTTCCACTTTGAAATCGGGTTCGGTCCCGTAGAGTTCGGGAATTCCAGCCGAGTGGGGATTCGGTTATCCCCCGTTGGTGAAACCAGCATCCACCCGGTTCTCTAATCTTCTCGCTTTGTGGCTTCCGCTCCGCTCACGCCACCCTCCGTTGGACCTAGGTGTAGCGTCGGCGTTCTTGACGCCGTTGAGTCCCGCCCAGAGTCTGCCACTGAGCTGGAGCAGACCCAAAGCCGAGTGCCTGGCGAGCTCCCGGGTTGCCCGTCCATCACTCCGCTGGTTGAGCTGGTTGCAGACCGGTGCACGACAGCACAAGGTGTTCAATTGTTCTGTCATGCCTGACCACTACCCACGGCGGCATGCCACGGACAGGACGCTCCCGTCAGCGCGCTGCCGATGCTCGAGACACACACTCTTAAAGAAAGCTGGCAAAGAGCTAGCAAATGCAGCCATTACTACCTCTTTCTGACCGTTACTACATTTTTACTAGCTATTTACTACCGCAGAGGCGCGATGTGCTGGCACGGCGCTTGCTACATACCTGATTGCCAGCGTTAGCTGACAGCACTTGTTGTGTCGGAGCGCAGGGGAGGTATCCACACTGCAATCGTAGCGTCAAGTGTTCTGTGAGGTGTCGCTCTTTGGGGGTTGGAGCTGACTTTGTAACGATCGCAGCTCTGCACCAGCACGATGCGTGGAAGCCTAGCGCCGCAGCCAGCGAGCGCAGCGGCCATTTGTTGATGCAATGGCCATGCGGCTTACTTCTTTCCTTCTCGTTTGCATTCGTTTGTGAGCGTCTATATTTATTTTGGTTTCAAATCGGATGAAAATAGCCGCGTAGCGCATACTGCAGAACGTTTCAAAAACAGGAAAAGTTCAATCTGTATTTTTTTTTTATATTTGTATTTCTTTAGATCATATGTTTTTTCTCGCAAGAGGCAGCTTGGCAACATTGTACAACAAGCAAGTTGGGAGCGGCCGGGAGCCAGTCGGAGTTCGCGAGACACTAATTGCCTTAATGTGAACCTGCCGTTTTTGCGCTTGTGTCGTGTGCAGCTCTCGTGTTACCGCGCTGGAGTGCATAGCTAACGTTCGTGCGCTCGACGGGGCGAGTGTGTGCGTGGACCTGGACTGCTCCGAGGATAGTTCTAACGAGCCGGTGCCTCTGTCACTGGGTTGGACTTCGTCGTCCGAGAAGCTTTTCTCCGCCTCCGCACTAGAGCGACGCGACCAACTTCTTCGACTGTTAGTGTGCGACTCGGTGGTTGAACGATCTCTGATTGAGCTGCCTTCGGTCGTGACGGTGCGCTGTCACAGCCGTTGATGTGCGTCGTTACGTAGCGTATGTAGCTTTGAGACTAATGAAGCAAAAAGACTGTTTTGGCATTTGGCTGGTCTTTCTGAATTTGCCCCAGAAACCTGAGTATCTCGTCAGTGTACTACAAAAAATTAAGACGCAAGCTGCACGCGGTGTTAGTCTTGCATGCATTTTTGTAGCGCAGCCACGCGAAAGGAGTGCGGCTGCCGTCGCTCACTCTCCGGCGACTACAGCTCTCTGTTCGCCGCGGGAGACGGCAAGAAAGCACTCTTCGCCGACGGCGACCGCATGTATCGATTTAGCGAGCGACGAGGCACCGACGGAAACAGCGACGAGCGACGGCGATTAGCTCGCGGTCAACCGTCGCGTCGCTCGGTTTTTTAATTTCTATGAAACGTCGCTCATCGCCTTGGCCGCTTGTTCCGCGTCGCTTTCGTCCGGGTTTGCGAGCATCCAGTCGCGCAACTGCACCAGTCGGCTGCCAAATAACTGATGCGCTGATGCGCGACGACAAGGTTGCGCACTCAAATGGTCAGTATAAAAGACTTAATGGCAGTCAAAGAAGTGAGCCCCGAGGAAGTGGCCGAGGGGCTAACGCGCTTCACTCGGAATGCTTGAGCTGGGAGCCTCCTGGGACCGTTCCCGTCAACGTTGCTAGAGCTCTCAGTTAGGAAACTCACCGTTGAAGACCTGGCCGCTGGCGTCCACCGATGACCGAGCTAAAATGCGACAACAGCGCCACTGTGTACCGACTATGTCTTAGCCGTGGTCGCCTATGAGCTTTTTTAGGAAGCGACGTTTTTGCGTAAAAACTAACGGAAAAAACTTGTATGTAACTCTTATTAGGAGTTTAGTCACGTAATAGAGGGCGCGGTAGTGTTGTTTTCTAAAATCTTTAGTTCTGCAAGGTTTTGGCAATACCAATTAATGTTGACTTTATACAACCCTGCCTCAGCGGAAATTTCAGGTAGCGCGTCCTGAGTAAGGCGCATGTGTAACCACGGTGAGCGAACCGCGGCGCGTCCGCTCGGGAGTCGGGGCGGTACCGGAAGCGCCTTCCGCAGTATCTGTTCTGGCTCCCATACTGGCTGATTACAACGAAATATGGAAGTCGACGTGCAGTACCTGGACTGGCCGCTGCGGGAGAAGTGGCGGCGGTTCCGTTCGCCATTAGCTCGGTTCTCATGGACGGATCGGTGCCAATTTTTCAGAGCGGTTTCTATGGCAGTTTCCCAACTGAGTGGATTTCTAGCGGCGGTGGTGCCTGTCTACCCCCGACCGTAAGTTAGCGATTAGACCGTGATTAAGCAATCATGTGTTTGTGTTGAAATGCACTGTGGCGATTGAGCAGCTATACCATGTCGGTGTTCATGTTGCCAGTATGTGCTTTCGCAAATGGGACGAATTAAAACAAACGAAATAAACTGTAAAATAATCGGCTTCTTTTTGTGTGTGCGTTTAATTCGACGGTGACTAGCGCCACCTGGAATACTACTTTTCCAGTTTAAAGATTTAGTTGCGCCCGCCACTCGGTGGTAAGTGGCATAACCGCACTCTTTACGTTCCGCCGGAAATCACGTGACTAGCTGTGTTTCCGGTCTTCCGTCGGGAGGTAAGCGCTAGCGCACAGCTAGAGGTAGTAAAATACATGCACTTACTACTTGTGGCTGGTAGCAGTGCTACTAGTTTTCGTGACCTAGTAACCGTTGCTAGGTTGACCGTTACTACCTCATGCTACTAGGCACCCAGTAATGTGCGCTGTGACAGGCGGTTACTAGCTCTTGCCTAGTGAATACTACAAGCTTTTTTTTTTTTAAGAATGCGCTTTCTCCCGAGCGATGGAGTGTCCGCTTGGAGCTCACTCGCGTTCTCCTGCACTACCGCTTCTTTTCTCGTCGGGTTTGAAACCGCTGTTTCGGGTCCTCGCCACGTGCTAAAGCTGTGCGCTGACGCCCAGGTCCCCGAAAAGTGTTCCTGTGCTGCCACATCCTCGCGCTCCAAGTCTGCGACCGGGAACCTATGGCTCCGTCGTCGATCTGCCGGAGACTTTGTGAGTATAAAGGAGGCCTGCAGGATACAGGTGAGATCAGAGCGGCACGCACCTCACTCTCCCACGTATGTACAAGCGTTTCGATATGACGGCCGAAAGAATCTTTTAGGAAGAGTGGTTAATTAAGGAGTGCTAATACAATTTAAAATTGCACTCACGATCATTCGACCAAACGCGATGAAATGCGGTAGCTTTAGAGGAACATCGTTAATGAAACCAAGTAGGAAATGAAATGGTATGGGTGATGAAATGGTTGTAATATTGCCATGCACCCATCGGGGACCAACGTCAGGAACGTCAGGTCACATCAACTTCAGCTACCGGCGCTTCCGAGCTTACGCGACCGGCGCTTACGCGACCGGAGCTTACACGACTCGAGCTTCACCAGCTACGCTTCAACCACGACCACACAGTCACGGCATTCCGTTACCTTGATCATGACACAGCACTTCAGCCATGGGCGTTACGTGACCTTGATTACGTGACCATGAGCTTGGATGCGCCTATAAAGCTACAGCTTTAAAAGGGTAGTGCTGAGCATCTTCCATTCAACAAGGCCGCCGGATCAGGATACAAAAATGACGCCATTTCATTACCGTCCGATTTCTATAACCAGCATTCCTTGAACATACGCATCTACGCACACTTGGCAAGTTTCTTAGAATTTAATCAATCTTTCATGCCAGCTCAGCATGGCTTCAGAAAGGCATCTTCATTTAAGACAGAACTTGCGTCCTTCCCTCATAGTTATCATCGTTTCCTTGATTGTGGATCTCAAAGCGCGTTCACACTGGCGAGTAGCAGCGGTCGAGCGACAGCTTGTTTCTGCAAAAGCGACAATCGCAGTCGCGAAAGTGACCGATTAGCAGCCGCTTCCAGACCGAACTTTCGTAGCGGTCGCCGAGTCGCCCCGGCGGCTCAACCAATCAGCGGCGCCTCGGAAGTGACGTGTGGTGCACCTTCCGTTTCTTTTCCGCGCTTGGAAGGGGTTGCAAAGTTGCGGGTCAATATCGCGAAAACTTGGTCCCAGAAGTGACGTCACGGAAATGACGTGTCTTTCTCGAGCTTAAATCCGGTGACGTCGGGTCACGTGAGGTCAACTTGACGTCGCGTGACCGACATCACGTGATATATACACTAATTCAGTTTCCTGCTAAATATGGCGAGGAAATTGATGTCACGTGAACTATACACAAATTTAGTTTCCACGCTAAATTTACCCAGTCACGTCACATCAATTTTTTCCGCCAAATTTAGCGGGGAAACTAAATTGGTGTATAGATCACGAGACGTCACGTCAAATGACATGCATTTTCCTGTCAAACATAGCGGAAAACGAGTTGGTGTATAGGTCACGGAACGTCAGTGTGACGTGACATTAATTCTTCCAGCCAAATTTAGCAGGGAAAGATAACTTGGTGTCCAGGTCACGCGGCGTCAATTTTCCCGTTAACGTTAGCGGGGAAACTGAATTGGTCTACAGGTCCCGTGACGTCAGGTCACTGATCGCCTATTCGCTCTTTCTCGCTTGACCTGAAACGTGGTGGCGCCAGTGTGCAGAGCCCTCAGCCCCTTCCGGTTCTGAATTGGACGACGGCTTTCGCAGTATTTGCGGCATCAAATATACACGCCATCTACATGCAAATAGCCACTTATTAGAACTGTCAGACTGAATTTAGTCTTGTGGATAAGGGAATGATGAGTAACAAATTAGGAAATACACGGTGAACCGGAAGTGCTACCGGGAGCTACCGACTGAGAATGGCGCCACTGGAGCTTTGTTGACGAAACAGAAAAGGGGCGAATACCCGAGCCACGAGCATTCACTTCCGACGCACCTTCCGCCATCGTCATGCGGCACGAGTCCTCTGGACGTACACTCCAGCTGCCACAAACAACACATATGGACGAGTGGACGGACCCGACCTCTGTTATGTCACCTCCCTCTCATTTCTTCGTGCCGCCCACACGTAATTCTACAGAAATTTATGCAGACATAGTACGCATATGCAACGACTAATCTTTTCTTATTATTTCTTGCTAAAATGGAAAATTCAAAAGTTATTCACAACATTCGTGTGCACATTTTGGTTAAGTACGCTCGTGTGAAGTAACAATCTTAGTTACGTTTATAGTAATCTACCTTTTATTGGCAGAAGTACGGCCTTCACCCCAGGATGTTTTCCGTGCTAAAACGTGGCGACAATCAAAGAACCTTACGCAACATTTTATATGGTCATAGCCAATGATCTGTCGCACCAAATATCTGCTTCATGCACTATAAGAAATGCAGGTTGACTAGAAAGCAGCTTACATAAAACGCTTTGTAATTCCTCACTGGATTCTGCTTTATTTATTTGTTCACTGGAGGTTTATGTGCGCGTGCCTATGTTAGATGGAATATTTTCATAAAATAATTTATCATGCAAACCATTTTCTTTAACGCGAAACGCGTGAATAACAGCGTGAACCTTGTATGCCACAACAATATAGTAGCACGGCACAAGCTGTTTCCTCTGACGTTACGTTATCTGTTACTAATCCTGTAACGCGTGGCGTGTTACGTCATGTCTTTTTCGCACGTTCCTTTCCACAATAAACGTTGTTCATCACACGACTGTTGGCCCGCTTACAAATATATGCAGTAAGTATTAAAAAATTGGGTTGTGCATATGCTTTATATAGCCTAAAACTTAGTCTGCCTCAACGGGCGCATTGTCTCCCAGCTGAAGATGAGAAATTTAGCCAGTGCAGTACAACCGCTAGCCTGGTTTGGGTCTTTAACATGCACCACGCTACGTTAAAGACCCATTTTTTATTACAGAAGTTGTAATGAAAAAATATGTAATGGCGACACATTATAGTTACGGATAGATGATGTCCAATATTGCCCAATGAAAAAAACTACAACGTTATATCTTGGCCTTATTGTCGTAACCTTGTAACAGCAGCGCCGATGGTAGCCACAGAAAAACAAATAAAACAAGAAATGTTATTTTGAGCTAAGAGATCGGGCAAAAAACAATTCCGGCTAGAAACCACTCAGAAAACATTTCTGTTACCTCACACTGGGCACCACTTCTTCTGTACGCCTTTTATGGCAGAAATATTTGAAGAAATCAACCGTTTGACCACTCTGCTCAAAGGGGTTCAGTCAAATGTTCAGAAACTTACTATTCCCGCTACATTTTTTGTCACTCCAAGCGTGGTTAACCGGGCACTGTATCTCTTAAAAAGGCTTCAGCAGAAAATACGTTATCATACAGACTTCCCTAAAATATTTTTGTAACTTCGTTCAAAACGAAAACACGAAAAATCAGCGGAACCTACAGAAAACACGAATTCAGTATCTTTATAGTTAAAATCAGATCACTTAAAAGTTGTATCACATTGCAATAAAATTAGGAACAATACGAAGTTCAAAGTTTCATTTTATCTTCCATCTTTTTTTCTCTTTTTTTTCTAGAAAACATAGTTTTTAGGCGTTTTGGAGTGGTCCATATTTAGGATCGATAAGCAAAAGGTTGTTTTCCAGGTACCTTATGGTCATTTGTACCTGCCAGCCGCAAGCAGGGCGGTGCAAGCGAACAAAACTGCGTACGGGAGGGTCATTAGAACTGATGCGACTCTAACTCCAACTCGGTCCAAACCAGACTTCAATCAGGATGAAATCAAATCTTTATTCAATCGCACAGATGTTGAGCGCAGACAGATGCTATAAAAGGCTTGACCAAGGTCTGCGCCTCTACAAAACTTAGCATTGAGCTTTGGTCGAGACATCTGGTTTCTGCGCGCACCCAGTGCCCTCAACCTGTCTGCAAACATGGGCTTGTTTGTAAACAGTGTGTTGGTCAGTATTTGAGATACGTAGGTATGCTTTCTATTTCGAAATCTACTTGCAACAAATCGAAGATCATGGGTGCGGCATCGCCTCTACCGAGAAAAAACGGTACAAATTTTGCTGCTTCTTTTTTTGCTCAATTTTTATCCATTTTTTTAAACCTTGACACACGTGTCTGTCTGTGTGTGTGTGTGTGTGTGTGTGTGTGTGATGTGTGTACGTGTAGTGTGTGTGTGTGTGTGTGTGTGTGTGTGTGTGTGTGTGTGTGCGTGCGTGTGTGCGGCGCGCGTGCGTGCTGCTGTGCGTGCGTGCTGTGCGTGCATGCGTGCGTGCGTGCGTGCGTGTGCGTGCGTGCGTGTGTGTGTTTTACTGTCACTATAGTACCATTCGCGATATACGTATGTTTAATTAGTGCTCCAATTGCTATCAATTACATTCCGTTTTACATAAAAACGGGCTGCAGACGACAACGAGCCATCGAAACTAACCACATGCCGCGTAAGTGTCACGTGCGGAACTCATAAAGTCCCGAGATAATTTCGCGGTCCTGGATTGGTTGGAATGGCTTGCAGCGTACGCTGTGGTTCCTCGTAACAAATAAAAGATTTTTACTATAGGCTATTCTGAAGAAAAAGAAATATTGAAAAGGAAGACGACACGTAAAAAAGAACAACCTTAAATCAGTACAAAGCCGATTAGACTTTAGTGTGATGCCTGTGAATAAGTATTTTCTTATTCACAGGAATCACTCCCACCCCTCAAACCCTTGAGTTCTCACCGCAATACGCTTCCATCAGCTGTTTCTGTAATTATGTGTTGTCCTTCTTTTTTTTCCTTTTTTTTTTTTACAAATTATCTGCAGCATGTGAGAGGCGTCGTTTCGAGGAGCAGTCAGTCCTCTGCAGCGAATTTCAGTGTTCGGTGGTCGTTTGTTACGCGTATACAAAACGAACTTTCGACGGATAGTTGAATGTCAAGAGCTTTCATAAATGTTTCCAATATGTTCGTGCGTCTACTTCGTGGGAGAAAGCAAACACTCTAAAAGGAGTGTCCCCTGAGAAGCGAATCACGTAGCCTGAATGAACAATCATTTCATTTGAGATACAAGCCAGTGACTGCGAAACGTTCATTCAGCCAGACGTACAGTCCCGAACGAAAGATGTGCGGACGACGGAGTGACAGCCTCTCGCTCTCGTCGAGCCACTTGACCGTCGTCAGCGGACGCTCTCACGCAACCCGCGGTGCGCCTCGAAAGTAGTAGTAGTGCCAATTGGTACGACCTTTAATTTTAAAAAATCAGCGCGGATTTTTTCTGTTTTGTTTTGTTTAGCGCAAAATGCGGCGTTAATTGCTGCGCCTTCTCTGTGTTAACGATGCCGTGCAGACATTTCGTATGCCATCCAAAATAATAGCTTTTTGACGTAGAACTACCAGCCTATTTCAGAAACGGGCCTCAACTATAACTCGAATCAAACTCGACTCGAAGCTACCACTCGTTGCCGGTTATTCTCTTCACAAACCAACCTCTACTCCAACGCTCCTCGAATAGAGGAAATACTCGACTCTTTCGTCGAGAATCTCCAGTTAGCTCCGGCGCTTCCTCGAGCCCCTCCTCGAAATTCGAGTCGGTCCCTGGGGGTAGTGGCGGCCGACAGATCGTTCCGTGAGTTCGTCGACTTCGTCATGAGAGCCGACGAATTCCTCTACGACCACCTAGATGAAGAGTCCCAGTGTCATGGCGTCGTTTAAGTGCCCCAAGTGCCCTGGTATCCCGCATAAGACTGGCAGAAGATAATATTTATAAGAGTTTTATTGGGATAAGACAACTTAGTAGATAGAATTCGAAATAGATGGAACCGATGCCACGGACGATGTTTCCTACTGGTCGATTTGTCCTTTCCCAGGGGCCGCGAGCCCGTGATCCACTGTCGAATCTTTTGTTTTGCGTTGCATAGAACAAGTTATAAGTATAATCAGAACGCATTCTGGGACGACTTAATTTGTGTTGTTTTTGTTCACTCCTTTCTCTACCTTGTGTGATACCACGAGGTGTTTTCCGTTGTTTATTTTCAGTTCGCAAATAGCTTGGCCTTCAGCTGCCCTCCCTATATACTGTACTGAACCCGTCTGCTCATCGCAGTATCTCCATCTGCTGTAAGCATCTGAAAGGGGAATACATAGAGCTCTTAAAAGGAGTGAGGAAGGTAACGAATATAAAGTCGTATTCATTTTGTGTTGTCAACAATGTCTTCACAGTCATTTATGTATTGAAGAGTGGAAGTATCTTGAAAGTAACTAAGTTAATATGACGAAGTAATCTAACTGTAAACGCGTTACTTTTATATTTAAGTAATGTAACTGCAACTTAAATACATTTTTGACAAATATCTGTAATTGTAACTAGTTATTTAATTTTAAAGTAACTTACCAAAGACTGCCCATGACTTCGTTACTCGCATAGCGATTCGGGATACCCAAGTCGCCTCTTGACCTCCGTTTTCCCTTCTGAACAATAGAGCTCTGCTCCTCTTCCTAAATTCTCATAGCCACCGCCGGTGACTGTGAGAATTTAGAAACCTCCTTGACAATCGGCTGTAGAACACATAATTAAAAAAACGGAGACAACGGGAACGAAATGGGACAAACACCAAACGCCTCAATTTGCGACGTTTTGTGTCTGTCCCTTCTTGGCCCGTCGTCTCCGGTTTTTTCAAACATGTGTAACATCAACCAGCTCGCCTGTTTACTTACTCTTTTCAAACGGCTATAAAAGACGGTGAACCAGGGTAAGCGGCATCTCTTTCCCCTCTCTCGCGTCTCTCTCTCTCTCTCTCCCTCTCTCTCGCTTTCTCTCTCTCCTCTACTGGACGTCAGGGTAGGACTTGGGCAAATGCAAGGTCGCACAGGTATGATGTTTTGATGGCTGACGCCATGGGTACGACAAGTGTCGGCCTGTGATCAGGCCTAGCTCTTTGCCGACCCTGTGGCACGGGACACACTGTTCCGCTGCCTAATTACATGCGTTCTCGATAGACATTGCTCGCCTTGCATTTCATCAATGTTGAATGAACTGGAAAGGAGCTCTGCTGGCTCAGCTGTTCCGTGCATTTATGTATTTGATTTATGTTTTGAACACGTGGTGAACAGACGAGCCCGGTCCGGTCTGGTTGATCGCGGATTCATGTCGCGATGTAGGCGAGTTGGTTCATAGGTACAATCGCAAATAAACAGTGCGCAAAATATCTACAGATAAGAGAAAGAGGAGAAGGTGCAGAACGACACAAGCGCTGGCTTAAAGGGATTTGCAGCCTGGTTGAAAATGACTGAATTTCAGCCTCGATGCTATATTTGGAAGTCTCTTTTGGGATCCGTTCTCTGAAACTTTACTGCGCATACTCCTACTGGCAAATTCAAAAGTAGTCCTCCATTAGCGAGAACAAAAAGAAACAGCATGGTTCCGCCCGGGATCGAACCGGGGACCTTTCGCGTGTAAAGCGAACGTGATAACCACTACACTACGAAACCGGCTTGTCTCTTCCGCCTCTCTCTCTCTTGTCCTTGTCTCTATTTTTGCGCTCTGTTTATTTCCGCTTGTTTGCGGACCACGTGGGAGCCGGCTTGCAGGCGGGTGTAGATGGGATTTCCCACAATTAATATATTTGAAACCATCCAAATACATGAAGTATGTATACTGATCGACACTGTTAGCGCGAATAAACAATATTAAAGTATTGTGTTGTTTTTTTCCTGGCCACGTACATGTTTTTTTTTTAATTTTATTAAGGTTCTTGTTTAACTTACCATAATATTTTAATTCGCTGTGTTAAGGACTGTATTTATGTCCTGTATACGCTTGTCGGGGTGGCCGTATAATTAAGTTCTGAACTGTCACGACGAGGTCAAATATCTTATAATACAATTCGTTGTTGTTTATTTTTTATCTCCACAGCTCATTCACATACGAAAGAAGGTAGTTTAAATTTGATCACTTGCTTTTCTTCTAGGCAAACTGATTATAAGCGAAAGTATGAGCAAAGTATTGGAGGTCAGAACGCTTGGTTGGCTTGGGGCTATCATTGATGGTATGGGTCGTCCGCTGTTTTGTCAAGTCGTTTGTGAGATTCCGGCCTGCGGGTAGCCTGGACCATGATGGTGTTGTAAGAAAATTTAAAGTCGACGCCACCGTCGTTGGGAAGCAACTTGGCCGCCAGTGCGGTGCAGTCCTGGATGAATTCTTCCCTCTTCTCTTGGGGAACTCGTAGAAGGAACGGTGAGGTTGCAATGATCATATCTGTGCCAATATACAAAGTCATATTTGGGGGTTTACGGGCAAAACCAACGAGGAGCATCTCGGCTGGTTTGCTATAGTGAATACGACCACCTGGGCCGGTTTGCTGGTGAATGGGGGTATCTCTCCCAGTGGCTAAAATAGCATCAAGATGAATTTCGAGGTCGCGTTACCGGCTCCGTGGGGACAAGAAATTAGAGGTACATAGCGTTCCAGGAATATGGCTGTCTTAGGTTCGTCCTCGCATCAAATATTCAAGTCCGATGTTGCACGCAGAAAGAGGGCGATAATCCAATTAATGAAAAGATGCATGCGAGCTGGACAAGAATAACGATAATATTACCTGGAGAGACAAACAAAGGGAGAAAGGACAAACACAAATCTCCAAACACAGCTAGGTGACGGGTGCGCTACTAAAAAAATCCTCCTGGCCCTGGTATCGTACCAGGGAACTCCCTATTTCAGTGGAGTGCTCTACCAACTGTACTTACCAGGAGTTAGACGTCATAGATCAAACGAGTTTCAACAGCTGCCACCAGTTTAACACTAACAAGGGTGAAAGGCCTCCATTTTAAGGTTATGATGATAATGCAACTAGTGCAAAGGTGCAAGCGAGCTGGATAAAAGTAACAATAATAATCCCTGGAGAGGGTAACAAGGGGGACAAAGGACAAACACAAATCTTCAAACACAGCTAGGTGAGTGGTGCGCGACTGAAAAAATCCTCCTGGTTCAGGTATCGAATCAGGGACCTCTCCATTCCCGTTTGCTCTACTGACGTCTAACACCTGGTTAGCTCCGTTGGTAGAGCGCGCCACTGGAAATGGAGAGGTTCCTGGTTTGATGCCAGGAGAAGGCGAATAGTTGGAGAAGGCGAATAGCACATAGTTGTATTTAAAGATTTTTGTTTGTCCTTTGTCCTCCTTCTTCCCTCTCCAGAGATCATTATCGTTAATATTGTCCAGCTCGCTTGCCCATTTGCATTAATTTCATTTTCATCGTAATCTTAAAATACAGGCCGTTTACCTTTGTTTGTGTTAGACTCATGGCAGCTGGTAAAACCTTCTGCTCTACTGACGTCTAACGCTCGATTAGCTCAGTTGGTAGTTCGCTCCACTGGAGATGGAGGGGTCCCTGGTTCGATACTAGGACCAGGCGGAATTTTTCAGTCACGCACTATACTCCGCGACAACTTTTCTTGGCATTTCCGGGGAGAGGAGGAGAGCCAGCGCACAGCTTTATTCAGCGCTCAAAATGGGAGAGGGAACGCTGCTTGTACCTTCCACTGCATTCCCAAGAAAAGTTATCAGTATAGTCACCTAGCTGTGTTTGTCCTTCGTCCCCCTTGTTCGCCTCTCCATGGATTATTATCGTTATAGTTATGTTAGTCTTCAAATGTACGTGAAATGACCCGCATTCGAGTATTTTAGGAGGACCGGTATGCAAACTTATTTCCGGAAAAAGTAGTTTTAAGATAGAATTATGGAAAATAACAGGCAAGGCCTATGTCTGCTGAGCGGAACAGGCTAGAACTCTAGGTACTTTCTATTCACGGACCCTGTCACACGTGACCTCAAAATTGCTCCTGCGGCTATTTTAACATCAGGGCGAGATATCCGCATTCACCAGCGACCCGGCCAGGGAGTCTTTTGACGTTCACCCGCAATCTTGGCTACACAGTGCCTTCTCCCAAATAAGCCTTCGTCATATGCGCTAATATGCGAATCAAAGCACATTGTCTACGCAAATCTTAATCGGCACGTCATTGAAAGAGGCACTGATAATGATTTCAAACATTTGAATCATATAAGCGGGCCATTAAGTTTTCAGTTAGACCCGGTAACTTAAGAGCTTTATTTTTATATATATTTTGTTGTTCGCCGACGTTTTCTTTAGACGCACTCAATCCGAAGCACTGAGTCTGCGTATTTCAAAGCTGGCCTGCATTTAAACACAATATATATATATATATATTAGATTTATATATATATACATTTAAAGAATATATATATATATATATATATATTCATAATAATCATATATACTTATCTTACTATGTTGTTGTTTACTGCGCTGACACTCATAAATGCCACTTTGTTCAGCCTAGTGGTGGTTCTAAAATGAAATGCTACACTGTGTGTAGTTATTTTCACTGCCGTGTTCTCGACGACTGTAGCGTCAATAAAATTGAATTGAATTGAAACTGCATTTTTGAATGTATGGAGCCATTTCCCGCTATTTCCTCCGCGCTAATTTTACGATACGAATCCTGGCCGCGTTGAAGACGCTACATTAAACCTCGGCAGTCACTATGGATCTATTCATTGAACTGATCGGACGCATCCCGAACTAGATCATGAACCACCACGCGAGCCGCCATATTACATTGCCAAACATGGACAGGTATGCCTTGTAGTGCAGAGAAATCCTTACATCCGAAACATTCTTCGACTTCCAAATAACTTACGCTCAAGTTTTTCTCTGGTGGCCAAAACCCAGTCGGTCGCCATCAACTTGCATTGTGCCACGTGGAATCCTAGAGAGTGCAGAAGGTCTCTCAAAATATCGGTCAGCTTGTCCCCAGCAGCATTGGTGAAAACATCTTCTTCGAAATCCTGGAAATTACATATCGACCATCATGGTCTTGTTCTATGTTTCTCTGCCATGGGCTTGAATAGTTCGGACATCGGAGTTTCATACGAGCAAAGCTTTCTTTTCCAAAATCAAATTCCCACTGTAGAGTCGTACTGTACGCGTACGAATGAAAGTGATCAGGTTACTTGTAGTCAGTCATTTTTTGAGTAAGTTTAGTATAGATTACTTTTTTTAGAGCGGAGCTTTTATGCGCCTGTTTCCGCGTTTCACGGCGTCGCCGTCGGTGTAACCGCGCCGCTATATTTAGCGGGAATTTGAATAGGCGTTGAAGTCTCGTGACGTAAATTTTCCCGCTAAATCAAGCGGAGAAACTGAATTTGTTCACGGGTGACGTGACAGGAAGTCATGTGACATCATTTTCCCCGCTAAATTTAGTGGGGAAACTAAATTGGTGTTGAGGTCGGGGGGCGTAGATTTCCCCACGAAATTTAGCGGCGAAATTGACGTCACGTTACCTCAACGTCAATTCAATTTTCCACTCAATTTAGGGGGAAATGACGTCACTTGACTTCGTGTCACGTCACCCATCAACAAATTCAGTGGCAGGAGGAGAGGAGGAGGAAGAAGAGGAGGAGGAGGAGGGAGGAGAGAGGAGGAGGAAGGCATGCCCTCCACTCTGTCCCCTCCCCTCCTCCTCGTCAAGAACTGCGCTCTGGTTTCGCATTACAAAGATTTGTAAACGTCTTTCTTTTTCTTTTTTTTTCTTAGTAATCATTTTGAGTAGACGTCCCGTTCTACGGCGTTTCTTCTCAGCACTTCGACGACTTCAACGGATGTTTCCGGCGCCTGCTTAACTACCTTTCACACTAATAGAATTACTACTGAACTGTGTACTAATCTTTGCTTCACACTTATTTATTGCAGACATGTAGTAACGCGTCACTAAAACGAGTTACTTCTGCGTAGTTACTTTTTCAGTAACGAGTAGCGTATTTAGTTACTCTCTGTGACAAGGGACGAGTAACGTACATAGTTACTTTTAAGACCAATTAGCGAGTTACGGTATTTCGTCAATTTTGAGGAATATTGGCTGGTAGCCATAGCTGAGTACGTAGCCGCTGAATTACAACTGATATCCAGCTGACAGTGAGCTTCCACTGTTCCTTTGAGACATCGATTCCACACCAACAAGACTGCTCGTCTTGGCAGCCTCTCGGTGCGCGTTAGTTCTGAGCACGCGCTGGAATGCTCGCTAAATAATATATCAGCTCCACCACTTACCATGGTCACGTGTGCCCACTTCTCACTTTCCTTGATCGCCTGGAAGAGTGGACGCAGATTAGAACTGGTTTGGAAAAGAAGAAACAATTCCCCATTATCAATCAGAAGCTCCGCATGTTAGTCAACGCCAGGCGCTTGTTTCTGGTCCTCTCGAGATGGTAGAAAGAAGATCCTCCTGAAGCGGCCCCACGTCTTCAAGGCCTCGTCGACGTCTTTCTCAATGTCCATGACCTCGTAGAGAACGTCCCGTTCTGCGGCGTTTCTTCTCAGCACTTTGACGACTTCAATGGATGTTTCCGTCGCCACAACTACCCTATGGTGTCCTCCGAAAACCTTGACGATGCTCCGGGTGAGGTCTCCAGCGCCACAACCAATGTCGAGGAACTGGTCCCAAAAGATGGTTTCTTTTAACTTTCCACGGAGGATTTCCTTGAAGGCCTTCTCGCAGTCGCTCCTGAAGTAAGGTCGACGGGACGACATCCAGGGTGGGAGGGCCAGCTTTTGACCTCCGTGAAGGTCATCTTGACTTAGAACGTCTTTTCGACGGATCCCTTGGCCCGCAGCTTGTCCAAACAGAGGATGATGTTGCTTTGTGGTTCTTGGCACACCGCACTCTCGAGTGTGGCTTCTAGTTTGTTCGTTTAAAGGTGCAGCACGTCTCAGAATACCTGACAATTTCCTAGTTAGCGAGGAGTTTTTAGAAACATCGTCACCCACGGCAGCTGCATCGGCCGGCTGACGTAGAGGTCAGATTCTATTAGTGAAACTTTGGATGTTCACCAAACCAGTTTATAATAAAATTCGAAGCGGTTCGGAAATTATACGCTCTGATTTGACCTAAATGTTGACTGGCAGAGAGATACTCTGCTATGCAAGCGGCAGTGGGACGAGTCTGGGTGTTTTCAGAAATTTGTTGCAATGACTGCTACAGATCTTGCACAGAGGATAACGTCGTTGCAGGGCGAGAGATGTTTTGGAAAATGCAAATGACTTCTTACTTGCTCCTGAGCCTTGATTACTCGCGCCCCTTCTTTTTCAGACACATCGTGCATTGCTTTACGTCTATCAGTTGCATCCTTTTCAAGACTCTTCGAATCACGTTGTATCGGCCATCGGCATCTCGATTCAAGAACCTTCTTCTTCTTCTGTCGACAGTGATGGCCCTCGGAAAGTCAGTCAGTAAACGTTTTATTAGTGTAGTTATTAGAAAGTGGCGCCATTTATTGTTGTAGAAATGTTCGAGGCTAGAGTGCCTACGATGTCTGTCTGTCTCAGGGTGAAGACATCCATTGTTGCACTGAATGTGTCAGCGCGTGACGCTCTGCGCACTCGGTGCGTGACTTGGCGCTAAAATGGCGCCTCTGCATTGCAAAGCTACGCGCTGGAGCTCCTTGACACCGTATTGCGCGTACTTCAAAACGCATAAAAAAACGATTGGGCGCAAAAATGGCTGAGATGTCACCACTCAAGCAAAAGCGCGCGTGTGTAAGAAGGCACTCTATTCGAGGCACGTGCCGCGCGCCACTTTTGGCAAATTCATGGCGTCTGAAATATAGCTCAGTTAGAGTGTACCAGAGCCGTATATGTAGAGAGTTTGGCCATTCGTTGGGAAGTATAGGAGACAAATGCGGAGGCGCCATTGGCCGAAAGCGGGCTGGGCGTGTCCCAGGGCGTCTTCAGAAATTCGAATGTGACCAACCAGAAGCCGGAAATAATGCCCTGGCGGTGGTCGCGAGAAACAAACCTGATAACTGCATTGGAGTAACTCTTGGTGACTGAAAATATGGTACACGTGATGTTTCAATCACGCTCATCCTAATTGATGGTGGAAGAGTGCGACAAGCGGAACGATCGGAACGATCGACATAATCCGTACGCCAAGCGCCGAGGGCCGGGAATCTGCCGTCCGAGTGGTCACACTCTGTCCGAGCGAAACAGAGTTAAGCGGCGCACACTTGCACCCTATTTTCAACCACAAAGAGTTACTACACTTCACTCTTACGCGCTTATTAAAACCATTTACGAACATAGACCTTTGATCAGAGCTGTTTCTCGCTACCACCGCTAGGGGATTCTTTTCTGCTTCTGGTTGGTACCACTGGTACCACTGGTTGGTACCAGCGCCTATCGTGGGATCCCGTATCGAGCAAGCACTCGGTTTTACTCGAGGAACACAACCATATAGCCTGCTCTAGGCGGCGACTCGAGACATGGTGGAAGACTCCATCGGTGACACCAGTGGTTTTTGTTTTGTTTTAGTTTTTGGCGCGTCTATATCATATAGACTCTCGTTGCAAAGAGATTGCGCTGCAAATATACATACATATACATACATTGGTCAAGAGATCATGCCAAGCCTCTTTCCGAGTCTGGCGCACGCCCTGGCTCTGCCCGCGCCTCCCATTGACCAAACTCTCTACATATACGGCTCTGGAGTGTACTAGAGGCGATGAGTGGGGCCACCGGAGTGCTATTTAGGTACCTCCGCATCTGGAAAAAACCGGATAATCCAAGCCACTTTGCTGGTAGCGCCATCTCGGGCGCTACGAGCGAAGTGGTTTGGATTAGCCGTTTTTTGTGAAAAACGCCTTATGTCTTCAAATGCAAGCTCGACCGGCACACTGGTCAAGGTCATAGAAGCAATACAACGCCGGAATATATTTTTATACAACCTAGACGTCAGTCGTCACGTGGCGTGGCGTACATAAAGTCACCGCGACCTGACTTGTTATCACAACGGCATGGGATATCAAGACGACGCCTTAACGTCAACGTCGTCATCGACGTTGACAACGTGCGTTGCACGACATCAAGACTACGTTCTGACATCATATTGCACTGTCAACGACGACGATGTCAACGTTGACGTTGACGACGACGACGACAACATCACATGACGTCAGGATGACGGCGGCCTTGTCAATTCGACGTCATCAGGACGCTTGGTGTCAGTTCGTCGACGTCGTTGTTGACATGGCGCAACTCGACGTCACGAACACGTCCCGACAACTTCAGGACGTCGAAGTTGACGTCATCGTCGACGACGTTACACGACGTCAAGACTTTGTCGTGAATGCGCGTCGATGTTGATGCCGGCGAAAGCGACGACGTTACACGCCGTCAAGGCTTCGTTGTGACGTTGACGTTAACGATAACGTCAGGATGACGTTAGCATGACGTCATAGCGACGTTTTATGTTGCGTGGGGCGTCGGCGTCAACGTCGGCATCGACTACTACGTCCACGTCATCCTCGACGCGGCGCGCGACGTCATGACCACGTGGCAATGGCGACTTGATGTCGCGTAACGGCGTCGTCCGCAACGCGCCGCGATGTCACGACCGCGTCACAACGGCGGCTTGATGTCGCGTAACGGCGTTGTCCTCAACGCGATGTCACGACTGCGTTACAACGGCGACTTCATGTCGCGAAACGGCGTCGTCCTCGACGCGACGGGATGTCACGACGGCCTTAGGACAGCATCTTGGCGTCGCGTCACGTCGTAGTCGACGTCGTGGCGTCGTCGTAACGTCACGTCATCGTGTAGTGGTACTTTGACGTTACCTCTGACGTCAAAATCATAGAAAATACAATATAACCCCTAAGGGGCTATATTGCCCATATGACCTTGACCTGTGTCGTTGCTCGATTGCAGGGAAGGTGGCGCTGCGATCGAAGTGGCTTGGTTCCACCAGTTCCACCTGATCGCTTTCCACATTTTGAGGTGCAACTGAAAGCATGAGCGGAGCCTGTAGCTCGTTCCACTTGTACTCTTCCTAGTACACTCTAGTTCATTGCTGCGCTGTGCCGCCATGATCTTTCCAAGGGCTGCACGTTGCACATGCCTCGTGCATTGGCGAACATTGCGCCACTTTTGAAACATGAAGGGTAGAGCCGCTGGTAGAGCCGGTTGCAATCCGGTGCACGACAGTACGATGTTCCGAGGCATTTCATCGGCTCCACCGCATACGCGACACACTGATCATTGTATCGTCCGGTTCAAACGTTGCCGATACACCTGCGTTCGCAGCACTCCTGCACAAGCCTCGAAAAGCAGGCAGCTGCCCAGGCTGTTATGGAAATGTTCTGCTCCCACCTGCAGAGTTGATTATGACTGCGCTGTCTTTGCCCACCAAAGCGCCTCCTCTTCTTTCAACCGGGTTCATATCTCTTCGTCCCAGATCGTGTGTGTGATCATAGGGGCTGCAAAAGTCGAAGCCTCTTTTCCGAGCTGGTAAAACCGCTTCCTCAGCCAGTCTTTGTAGATTGAACTTGGAGCAACAGTTTTCACTTATTTTATTGAGTGAGATATGTGGTTTGCAAACTGGTACCATTTGCAGCCCAAGTGGTACCACTTGAAGCTCATGTGGCACCACTTGCAACCCAAGTGGTACCACTTCAGGCCAAAGTGGTACCACTTTGCAAGTGGCACCAATTGACTTGCAAGTGGCACCACTTGACTTCCAAGTGGTACCACTTGAAATACCACTTTATATTTTCACCTGGGCTGTGTTTCTCTTATGAGTGTAGACAAAGAGCCTTTGCCCACCGGCTTCGATCCATGAAGCGGAGGTGGCTGTCATAGATAATCTTGCTGGTCGACTTCTGGACTCGAAGGCAGACCACCCAAGATCTCCCTGTATTATTTTGTTGGGAATTATCCCTTGACAACCCAAGGCCTGCCGCTGAGGCTCTCAATGCCGACGTTCCACGACTTCGCGCGACTGTGCCAGGGACGAAAAGAACAGCGTAATCGAAGGTATAGTCCAGATACCACCACTGTCTTCCAGAGTTCTCGAGTTACCAGGAATCGACTGCAGCTCCAAAAATTTCGCTTTCGGAGAATATTTGTCCCTCGCATGGCTGCTTATTGGAGATGTGCGTAATGTTCGGTCTGGTACACTGGCTCCGTGGTGTGTGTGTCTCCCAGACATTTGTAGGGTTCCTGTACCTGTAAACTTTTCCCATCTAGTCCACTGTCCAATGCAGCCCCTGTTGGTATGGAAAACTGTAGTATTGATGATTTCCTGGTGTTTAACTTAAAGGGGTACGGAAACGAAATAACCTGACCTCGAGCTTTCTACCTCTCACTTCAAAATCGACCAGCGAGGGGTTCAATGCGTCTAGCGCTCGTGACATCAATGGCTCCTGCACAGAGGAGGGGGAACACGTGCCCCAGTGATTCGTACACCTGCCGTCCCCCACTACGCCACCTGTGCCTCCCAAAAGGAGCGACCCCCTCGCCTCGCTCGCATACGACAACCGCAAGCAAACGCCAAGCGTTCTTTTCATTTTTTTGTTCATTTTAGTGGGCACATTACGGCAGCAGAGCACAGCGCTTACAGGATGAGCTACTCGGGATTTCGACACCAGCACCAATCGCGGCATTCAACACCTTTGGCTTCACACGGCCGATGGGGCACGTACTATACCGCTGCTTGGCCGCTGCTTTTCCACTGCTTAAAAAATAATTTGTAGTGTGTGTATGTTTATACAGCCTGAACTTAGTCTGCCTCAACGGACGACTTGTCTCTAAGCTGTAAATAGGCAATTTAGCCATTTTCTTTAACGTAAACCACGCAGTAGTGATACACGACCGGACGCCGGTACGATGCTCATCCAGATGGAAACCGGGGGTGGGGATTGAATCCAGGATCCCTGGTTTCTGCAGCGCGAGCATGCCATGCCATACACTGAGATTATGATAGCGCTTGAAGTAACCAGATTGAATTTCGAAAAAGGGCTATAACATTGTTTGGGATGACACTAAACATGGGTAATGAACAATTCATGGCAAACTTTGGTTACACTAAAATCCGTGAATAAGGGGCAGTACAAAACTTCGGAGCGATAAAACAGTGTCCAACGGATGTCAGGAAAACCAAAGCTCTCCAGATTGTGCTTAAGCTAATGCTTAGAAACGTATTTTTACATCCGATACAGCAAATCTTTCCGTGACAAAACTTCGGTGGCAGTGCAGGTGGCGCTTGAGGATTAGGGATCGCAAATAACGATTGCCCATGCGACTAAAGGCCGTTACTTCTATTACATTGTAGTTTCAAAGGCCTATAGTGAAGACAGCTGGACCAACATGCGAATAGCTGGCAAGACACATTAAATTTATAATCCTTGGATTATGGGAGATATGTAGACATTCAAACTTTTCGAATTTGGAATGCAAATATTCTTTCCCGTTTTCTTTTATGTTCTTTTTCTTAGTGGGAGGGGGGGGTTGCTTGTGAGTGCGTGAATGGTGTGACCTTAAACCCGATAACTCTTATTTTCTTCTGCGTCTTCCTTTTATAATCCAATTTAAGTTTACCGCGCATATCAGCCTGTTGGTCGCTTTTGGAAGTACAAACCGTCGTTACTTTCACCAGCCTTCACCAGATGGCGACAGCAGTGCCGCGGCGGCTGCGGCCGGACAAAAGGTGCTTTTGTCCGGCCGATTAGTTCCGTAGCTAATGTCAATTATTATTATGTTGATTGTGTTTGTGTGAATGGTGTGGCCTTAAACCCGATCAATTTTATTTTCTTGTAGAACTTTTTTTACTCCAATTTAATTTTAGCGCGCTTATGTGCCTGTTGGACGCTTCTGGAACTACAGACTGCCGTTACTTTCATCATCCTTCACCAGATGGCGGCAGCAGTGCCGCCACTTTCTCAACTTCGTTCGCGTTATCTAGGCGGCTGGTTTTGAATGAAATTCTTGCGTTTTTTTCTAAAGGCCTGTTTATAGTCCGTCGTAAGGTTGACAAATGCACACGCTCCATCGCGTTGGCCGACACTGGGTGCGAACTGGAGTCCACACCCCGTTGTCATGTGCTGAGCAACGTAGCGCAGGCGCAGCATAGCCCAGCGCGCGTCGGCGTAGCCCGGGTCGGGTAGAGCCTGCTCTGTTCGCAACGTCGACGATCGCGCCTCGGCGACGGTTGCTATCCCAGTAGCCCTCGCGCGCGCATCCGCCAAGCGCGGCGATGTGCCGGAGCGAGCAGAAAAGCAAGATGGCGCAAGGGCGGAATGCAGACAGTGACCTCTCCACCGAGGAAGCCGAACGCCTCATTGAGGCGGTTCGAGATCATCCCTGTCTATACGACATGAGTTGCCTAGAGTATAGATACTCGAATCGGAAAGAAAAGGCATGGGAGGCCGTGAGGGTGACCTGCCGCATGAAGACCGGTAAGTAAAGGGCTGTTTATACTCTACGCCGACGAGCGGAACGCGCGCCGGCGCAGACAGACGTTCGTCGGCTAATGCGTCACGTCGCGCTGCGCAGAGAAGCGCCCGAACGACGCGTGTTCACAGTCCAGTGTAGGCTATACCGTTTTCAAGGAACACTCGACCCCAGGGACAAGAGGCCCTTTTCCAGCCCTGTCACTGGGGTTGAGGCTAGTCTCCCACCGGCGTCCCTGCTAACCCTAGACGAGTGGACTGTGATTTCGATGGGTGCAGCCTGCGTAGGCGAAATCTCACACACTGCTGGCGGCTAAATTCTCCTCTTCTTGAATTGTTTTTTTTTGCGTTTTATGTTGTATATTTTTTCGATGACATTGAGAAAGCATTGTACCGCATTTGAAGCAAACAAAAACTCTTAACTATTTATGTTGCGGACTCACGCAACAGAACGAACGCGGCTGGAATGTTCGTTTTATTTTACGATAAGTTTTGACGGCGCCGCCCGCTCAGTCGTGTGTCAAAGGACAATGCGCTTAGCTGTCGAAAATAATTTACAACAGAAGATAGCCTAAAAGCGTGCAAATTTCACGCGCACAAATAACGTGTTATTGACAGGACTCGGACATGGAATTTAGCAATTGTTAATATTTGAACAATATATTGTAGGTACCACACGGTGCAGTGTTATCCGAACGGATTTATTTGAGAAAGACCTCAAATAACACAGCACTATCATGTCGACGACAGTCACATCTTGACGATCGGACCGAATCCAAGAGGACTTCGTTTTATGAAAAATTTTGGGTAGGGCTTTTTTTTTCTTTTTTTTCACATTAGCACCAAGGCAAAGGAACTGACGTGACTGACCCGTTCCCCACCCCAACCCGAACAATTATTTTTGGGGATGCCGAGAACGAAGGGACCCTGCTCGGATTATCTTTGGGAGGGGGAGAACAGTTGTCATTGTTGGCAAAGTCGCGTCGTTCGACGTCCTTCCCCTCCTTTATTTCCCGAGAATGTCGAGCGGAAACGTTTGAATGGCAGGCACTTACCAGCTTTATTTCTCAGGGTGGAAGAGAACACAAAAAGGGTATACGCAGCATGCACGAGAACAATTAAGGGAAACTTCTGGCAGGGTGTAAAGGCAAAGCTACCTGAGAGTGCCTGCCTGGAACGCGACGAGTTTCGCGCACCCTGCTCATTTTCGGACCGCGAGGTAGAGCAGCGAACGGCTGACTGGCACACTCGTCAAGATGGCAGCGTGACTCCTGGTGGCAACTCGGCCCCGGGCTGCTAGCCCACAACTAAATTGATTTGCACTTACTGCCTTTCGACAAAGTCCCCAAACTTAATCGATCAGTGCTTCCCCATAGAGCAGTTCACATATAGTCATTGTTTGCACCTTTACCAACTTGCAGAGATATTTAAATTAACATTTCAATATTTCCCGCAAGTCTGTAAAACCCAGCGGGCATGTTAGCTAACTTTGTATGTAGGGTTTATTTATTTCTGTAACGATGGTGCTACGTTTGAATTTTGAGATAAGTTAGCATACGCGAGAGCTGATGTTCACATATATTTTTTCAGTTGACGAAGCCAAGAAGGCTTGGAAGCGGCTCAGGGACCGGTACGTCAGGGAACTCCGTGCCCTGGAGGAAGCCACGAAAAGTGGAAGTGACTTCATACGCAAGAAGCACTTGGGCTTTCTTGAAGTCATGAGTTTCTACAAGAGCCATGCTCGACCAAGAAAGTATGTGAACAGTTTGCGTTTTTCTAGTGAGTGTCTAGATTTATGGTGGACTATGTATTGGGGCAAAGCTTGCGCATCACAAATATGAGAGGCCTGTTTCTATGATAGCTATTTGTCTTGATGGGATATGACACATTACGTTTCCGAGAGAATAAACGAACGTTTACCCTTGCTTTGTAAATATCAGTAGTATAGCCAATATTTTATTTTTGAGCCTTTTTGTTTGATACAAACAGCCCGCTTTTATGGAAAGAAGATTATTATCTATATTTTTATTTTATGTTGACCAACAACGCAACCCCAACTTTACTGTTACAACGGTAACTTGTCGTATTTTAAGTGGCCCGATCGGGGAGCCAAATTTGGCTGGTCGTGCCTCTGTAAAGCTACCCACGATCGGAACCACCCAAAGGAAACCGACGCAGTCGATAACGGCTCGTGAGACCATACTGCCCGGGCGTCCAAAGATGGTGGCGGCGGTTACTCCCTACGGACGCCTCGCGTATCTATTTCCCTGCTCTCGGTTGGATCGTCTGTACGCTTGAGCGAACGACGGAGGAATGCTTTCGACCACCTGGAAACCTTTGAACTTGGCACCGAGATCTCGTTATAACTTATACGGCACCTGCCCCGTAATAAGCGCCGTCAGATTTCAGGCAACTCGGTAGAATTCCAACCCGCCAACCCTTTTCAAAAATTATCAATAAATTTGAATTAAGTTTTTCACTGTACTCTATAAAACTACATTAAAAAGTCAATCGAAACTCATTGATAGTTTTTGTAAGGAAGTCGGGATCCGTATGCCGGCACTTTGCCTTGGAACCGCCTGGGCAGCATCGTGTAAACGTGTTTCGCATGTTGTGTCACCTACGAACTTCTTCCTCGCATCTTTGTTTTCTCACTATACCATAAGATACAGAGCTAACGCATCCACCGAAAAGTTTGAGATAATCGTGACAAATTGGAAGATGGGCACTTGTAAAGTCCGAGGGAAAAAATGCAGAGGGAGGCTGAGACACAAGGTGATGTGCCCGCACTTGGGACAGTGCGTGCACATCGAGCTTCGTTTCACTGCACTGGCGCGCTCAGAGGAGTGGCTCACATGTTTAAAAATAGAATAACAGTTGTGCTGTATAGTTGAATTAAATGTTTGTCCCTTCTGTTCCGAACCCAGCAGGACAGCGAGCCACGTGAGTGCGCCGTCGGAATGCGGCACACCGGAGGCATTCAACATGGACATGGTCGAGTGGTCGCCGGAGGACTCGACCATTCTCACGGGCACCCAGCCCGGTGAGCAGGACGACCCGGAGAGCCTCGACGCCACTGAGGTCCCTATGCCGGCCAGCAGCAGCTCAAGACCCCCGATGCCCGGACCAGCACCGCCGACGACCAGGCAGACAAAGAGGGTCAGGCCCGCCGACCCGGTGGAGCAGGAGCTCCTCGGCCACCTGAGTAGGCGAATGTCAGAGAACGAAGCGTTTGGATACTCTATAGCCCAATCTTTAGATCGCTGGGACACGATAACCAGTGCACGCTTTAAATCGGCAGTAATGCAGTTGGCTCTCGAATCTGAAATTGAGTTTCAGAAGAAAAATGCAAAGTAAAAACTGTCAAGTATGGCATCTCGAATTAACCCGAGGCTAGTCCGAACATTAGAAATGGAGAACCACAAAAACAATGTTTCAAGTACGGCTGCTACTTTATTTCAAAAAGGTATCTTGTATAAAATGTTGTAGTAGCTGTGCTTAGAGCATTGTTTGAGGTTGTCCGTTTCTTTATTTGTATAAGTCTCGGGTTAATTAATGGTATCAAACAGTGACTTGCCTGTATTTTTGTCATCTGGTGTGATTTTGTGTTGTAAACCACTGATGCTTTGTGCAGTATCTGCAAGGCATTCTTTTTTTGTTTAATTGATGTGTCATTTTGTTACTTCAGGGCCTCTAATCTGGACACTTGGCAGAAAAGTTGGCAAAGTATTCGACAACCATGATTGGCCATCACCTTGGTCAAGCGTGGCGTAGGATTCCTCGACGATTTCTTGTCAAGTGTCAAGGTTAGAGCCCATGGGATGACTGTTTAGTTCTCAATAGTCTGGTGTCTTTCTTTATGCAGTGCTTCCATTTTTACTGCTCAAGTGTTGCGGTGTTTTTCTTCTTTGTAATGCTTTTATTTTTAGTGTTCTGGTGCAGTTTTTTTGGGGACGTGTTTTAATTTTCAGTGCGCTAGTGCTTTTTCTTGCAGTACTATGTTTGCTTTTGTTTTCTCCTTAAAGCATTGAAATGCTTTTTAATCCCCCCCCTAATACTCGAAATGTTGTCCGTCCGTCCGTCCGTGCATTTTCCTCTAAATTTAGCGGGTAAAGTGGCGCCACGTGATGTCACGTGACCTATGCACCTTGTGGAAATTGACGGCACGCGACCAATGCGTCAACTCAGCTTCCCCGCTAAATTTTGCGGGAAAATTCGAGTCTTGTGACCAAAACATCAAGTCGGTTTCCTCGCTAAACTTAACGGAAAATTGACGTCACGTGAGCTCTACACCAATTGAGTTACCCCCTAAATGTAGCGGGAAAATTCGCGTCTCGTGACCTAGACACCAATCTAGTTTCCGCGCTAAATTTAGCGGGGGAAATCGACGTCCCGTGACCTATTCGACCATTCAGTTTCCCCGCTAAACTTAGCGGGAAAATATACGTTACGTGACACACCAAATCCCTCACCCCATCTCTCTCCTCCCTTTTACTCCTTCCACCCCCCCCCCCCTCTTCCTAGAAGCACCTCCTATACTACATATCATGAGTTGCGTGCAGCAGAGGCAAAAGCACAGGCGCGGGGGCCTGGCTTTCATGTTTGCTTTCCTTTCACGAGCACTCGCGAAAGAAAGCACATCTGAAGCCACGTGCCCGCGCCAATGCCTTTGCCTTTGCTGCACACAACTCCTGAGATAGAGTATAGATGGGTGATGCTGCTCCAGGTTTCATTCACAGCATTTCATGCGTTGTGTGACTTTATTTTATCTGTACTTCGATGCCAGTCAACTGGCGTTTGTCTTTAAGCCACCGAGTGCCCGAACGCTTCGTCCTGACTGCACTCGTTTGTGTGATGAACGGGGAGGTGTCTTCTGCAGGCCGTGTTATGCGGGAAGAAACTGAGGGAGAGAATGAAACGAAAGAGCAAGGGGACGTTAGAACACCGAGCTCTGATCGGAACGATTAGTGGGTACATACGCATCAAACTGCCTCTGTCTTTTTGTCTCTTCAGACGCCAAAAGCCAGCGTTCGGCATTCATATTCGAACAGCGAGTAGAGACAGAGGCAGCTATGTGGAGCGCATGTTCGTCTGCTTCTTGCTCAGTAGTTGCGATGATGTCAGAACGCCGAACTCTTATTGGCTGATTGGGAAAAAAATAGCGGGTAGACATCAGTGCATCTGGCACTGAGGTCTACCACTATCCTTTCAATCAGAGCCAATCAGAGCTCGGCGTCGTATCTGACGTCACCCAACTCCTGCAGAAGAAGCAGACGACGACTTGATCTCCGCGTAGCTTTGCGTCTGTACCCACTAATCATTCATGTCAGAGCTCGATGCTGTTGGCATACCCGCGCTCTATCTCATGTCTCTGTTTCTACACATGTTGCCTTTTTAACAGTCGGAATAAAAAGTATCATCTATGCACATCGCAAAGTGGACATAATCCGTTTGAAAACAAAAGAAGTATACCATAATTCCCATTGTATAAGGCAACTTTTTTTCTGTGTGGAGTTTAAACAACGGTGCGACTTGTAAGAAGGCACGATAGATAATGGAACAGACTGGCAGCCGCTGGCGAAGAATGCATTGGTTTGGCTTGGCTTATTTTAGGCTTCAATTGGTTCAAAGCGCCATTTTTCGTTGCGCTCCTTACCGTACGTAGTTATAAGCGGCATTGCCTATTTCAGGAGGCGCTGCAGTCTTTCTTTCTTCGCGTTTGAAAGGCAGTGACCAGAACTACCACTGGTTGGTCTTTCCCTTATACCTCGGCACAATATGGCAGATTCCTGCTGACAGTGCTCAGTTTATTATTGCGGGCTGGCCCGATTCCTTTCCAATATAATACTGAAAACTGCTCCTGCTTGCGCATATATTGCGAGGACAGTTATGCATGCATTTATCAATGTGGTTCTCGCCATGCAAACAAGTATGGCTTATACAATGGTGCGACTTATGTACCAATTTTTCCGGGAAAAGGTATCAATATAGAGCAGTGTGATTTATACAACGATGCGACTTGTAGTCCAGAAAATAATATATTCGATATTTTTATTGGTCCACAACCAGAACATGACCTAAGAAAGTGATGCACAAGATAGTACAAGAAAGATCATTTAAAAAATATATATATACACTAATAAGGAACAGCGGAAGAGCAAAAGAAATATACCGAGCAAGGACACATTCAAAATTTTAACAGGAGGAGGACAAAACATATTTATTAAGCGTTTTACGCTGTGGGGTGGATCCTCAATTCAGGTACCCATGTGCCGTCCTGGCTCGATCGGCCCTCTCCACCAGCAAGAGCTGATCTTGAGGGAGGGAGCTGGACAGCAGTGTCTCCCACTGCTCGCTGGTAGGGGAAGGAAAAGGGGGTGACATGTCTGGGTTGTTGTCGCACTCCCATATGATGTGTTTCAGGGTGCCGGGTTTTTTGCAGAATTGACATTGGGCGTCGAATTGTGTGGGGAATAGCAGGTGCATCCTAATTGGGTGGGGAAATGTGTTGGTCTGTAGTAATCTGAGTGTGGTTTCCTGACTTCTCGTGAGGGAAGGGTGTGGTGCGGGTAATGTTCTTCTGTTGAGCCTGTAATGCTGTGTAATTTCTTGGTAGGTCGTGAGGGGTGTGGGTTCCAGTGTCTCCTCCGTGGCCTGGTGGGCGAGGTCTCGGGCCGTGAGATGGGCGTGTTCGTTGCCTCTCATGGAGGAGTGGGCTGGGGTCCACACAATGTCGACCTGCCTGTCCGGTGCCTTGTTTTCTAGGATACGTAGCGTGACAGGTGCCACCCAGCCCGACTGGAAGCTACGGCATGCCTCTTGCGAATCCGTGATTATTGTGGAAGTTTTGGTTTGTGTGAGGGCGAGGGCGATGGCAAGCTCTTCTGTTTCTTTAGCCGTTCCCCGTGGGACGGAGGCACTGGTCAGGTACTTGTGCCCGTCTGTCACCACGGCCACCATGGCTCGTTTGCCGTTGTAGTTGGCTGCGTCGGTATACGTCGTCGTGGGTATTCGGGAGTATGTCTTATTTAGTGCTCTTGCTCTTGCTGCTCTGCGGCCCTGATGGTGGTTCGGGTGCATGTTTCGAGGGATTGGGTAAACAAATATGTGTTGGCGCCACGATTCCGGGAGTGCCAGCGGCAGGGTCTGGTCCCGTGGAACCAGCTTGAGCTTAATCAGCACGTTGCGGCCGGTTTGAGTGTGAGCGAGTCGTGTCCTTTGACTTGACAAGTGGCCCTCAATGAGTTCCCCCACGGTGTTATGTAGCCCCATACGAAGTAGCTTGTCCGTAGATGCGTTCACGGGTAATCCGATTGCCTGTTTCAGCGTCTTGCGTATGAGCACGTCGAGCTTGTCTTGTTCCGCTTTACTCAGGGTGACGTAGGGAGCAGCGTAAGTTATGCGCGAGAGGACGAAGGCTTGAATTAACCTGACCGTATCGCTCTCTCTCATGCCTCTGTGTCGGTTCGTGACTCTGCGTATCATATGCATGACTTGCTCAGAGGTCTTACTGAGCTGTTGCACCATTGCGTCGTTCTTGCCGTCCGCTTGAATTATCAAGCCCAAGATCCTGAGGGACTTGCTTGGTTTGATGTCGTGCCCTTCGAGAGTGACGTGGATGTTGTCGTCGTCCTTCTTTGTTCGCCGTTTCCTCACCACGAGAAGCTCGGACTTCTGTGGCGAGCAGGATAGTCCGCAGCTTTTTGCGTATTGATTCACCGTCTCGGCGGCGAGCTGGAGCGTGTCCTGCAAGCCTCCGAGGGAGTCGGTGCCCGTCCAAAGGGTCACATCGTCCGCGTACAGGGCATGGCTTAAGTTCGGTATTCGTCCCAACTGCTCAGGGAGGCCCAGGAGCGCGATGTTGAATAACAGGGGGGAGAGGACCGAACCTTGGGGAGTTCCTTTGCATCCCAAGTTGATGGGTGCTTTGGAGGTGATGTCCCCGATCTTAAGTATGGCTGTGCGGTTAGAGAGGAAGTCACCTATGTAGTTATATGTCCTTTCCCCACAGCCTGTGTTGACTAAGTTTCGGAGGATCGCCTCGTGTGCCACGTTGTCGAACGCTCCCTTCAAATCTAGAGCGAGGATGGCTCTCGGGGAGTTACGTGTGGCTGGGACAAGGATGTCCTCCTTGAGTTGAATGAGCACGTCCTGGGTACCGAGGTGTTTCCTGAATCCAAACATCGTGTCCGGCATTTGTTGCGTTGCATCGAGGTGGTTCTGAAGTCTCTTCAGTATGATTCTCTCCATGATTTTGCCGATACAGGATGTAAGAGAGATTGGTCTTAGGTTTTCAATATGTGGCGATTTGCCGGGCTTTGGGATGAAGTGTACCTCCGCCATCTTCCATTGGTCAGGGATTTTGCCTGTCGTCCAGAAGCTGTTAAAGTGGCTGAGCAGGGTGTCCATGGTGCGGTCGTCTAAGTTGAAAAGGAGCTTATTTGTGATTTTGTCTGGACCCGGGGCACTGTTCCGCTTACTATCCGCTATTGCCTCTCGTAGCTCGTACAGTTGGATATCTTTGTCTAGTTCTTGATTGGGCGTTCCGTCATACGAAGGGGAGGAATAGACTCCCCCGTCGGGAGGTACTTCTTTGCCAGGTCCTTCAGGAGTTCTTCGCTGCTACCCGCGTAGGCATTGAGTGTTCGCGTCATGCTTCTGTGAGACTCTCCTCTACTTTTCAGGGGGTCGATTAAGTGCCGAAGCAGATGCCATGTTTTCTTTGTGGTCAGGGTGCCTTGTAGGCCGTCGCATTCTTGTAGCCAATTCTCCTTGCATAGCGCAGCGGCGTATTCAGCAGCCTGTTGGTTTATGAGAGCTATGCGCTTCTTGAGCTTTCTGTTGTGTCTTTGCCGTTTCCATCTTCTTGTGAGGCTGTGTCGTGCTTCCCAAAGATGAAGGAGTTTAGGATCTACATACGGCGTTCTGTATGAGGTGGCAATAGTCTGAGTGTGCGTTTCGGAATCTTTTAAGGCCTCTTGGATCAGTTCTTCGTAGGAGAGATTTTGATCGAGGTCTTGCGAGTTTCTCTCCTTGCGGAAGTTATCCCAGTTGGTTATGCGGGCTGAACCGATGTGGGCCTTGTAGCTTTTGTCCTTAATTAAAATATGGATTATGTCATGGTCCGATCCTAGGTTATCCTGTGTATTAGTCCAGGTAATGTCCAGAGTTCCTGCCAATAAAGTAAGGTCGGGGCTCGTGTCTCTGGATACGCTGGTGCCCGTTCGGGTAGGCGTTTGGGGGTCATTGAGCAGGGTTAGATGGTCCTGTTCGATGGATTCGACTATTGCTTTTCCTTTTTGGAGTTGTGAGTGTATCCCCATAGTCGGTGTGGGGCGTTAAAGTCCCCCACGATTAGAAGGGGTGAGTCCTTGGCTATTAATAAGGCTTCCCGAATAACTTCTCGTATTCCTGGTTGCTTGCGCGATGGCC
>JAZHYW010007812.1:0-23186 GCA_037355805.1 Ixodes ricinus | reverse complement strand
ACATGGCAGCACTCCAACGAGACGACCCCGAACTCCGACGCGCTCATCGAGCTACCTCGAGGGACAAGCGAAGTACGGTTCCCCGAGCTCTTGGCCCGAGAATCCTGTCATACCTTCGTCCATGCGGCGAGGCGTGCTGTACAAGGAGAACTTCGGTCAACCAGCAAGACATGCACTGGCTGCTGGTGGTTCCTGCCGGCCTTCGAGAAGAGATCTTCCAAGGATGCCACGACGACCCAACGGCTGGACACCTCGGCTACAGCAGGACGCTCGCCCGGAATCGAGAAAAGTACTACTGGCCGAGGCTACCTGAAGACCGTTCACCTGTACATTCGATCATGCCACGAGTGTCAGCGACGCAAAAAGCCGCCGACGAAGCCGTCGGGACTTCTGCATCCGATTTGCTCCTCCGTCCAGGCCGTTCCAGCAGATCGGAATGGATCTACTCGGCCCTTTCCCGCTGTCAACGCCGGGAAACCGCTGGATAATCGTCGCCACGGATTATCTTACACGGTACGCCGAGACGAAGGCCCTTCCATCGGGTACGGCTGTGGAAGTCGCCAAGTTTTTCATCGAGTCCATTGTCCTCCGGCACGGTGCCCCCGAAGTCCTCATTACAGACCGTGGATCATCGTTCATGGCCCAGCTGACGCAAGAGATCCTTCGCCTCAGCGGCACCGGCCACCGTCGAACCACTGCGTACCATCCGCAGACAAATGGACTAACCGAACGGCTAAACAAAACTATCGCCGACATGGTCTCCATGTATGTCGACGTAGAGCACAAGACTTGGGACGAGGTGTTACCCTACGTCACGTTTGCTTACAACACGGCGGTGCAAGAGACGACAGGAGTGACCCCGTTTCAGCTGGTGCATGGCAGAAAAGTAACGACCATGCTCGACGCAATGCTGCCCCACGAACCAGCTGACGATGGGATCCCCGACGCCCAGGTGGTTGCTCAACGAGCCGAAGAAGTTCGCCAGCTTGCCCGACTCCGAATTCAAGATCAACAACGTGTCGACGCTACCCGGTACAACCTTCGTCGTCGGGACGTCCACTTCCAGCCCGGAGATAGGGTGTGGGTGTGGACACCGATCCGCCGCCGTGGTCTCAGCGAAAAACTCTTGAAGCGCTACTTCGGACCCTACAGAGTGCTTCGTCGACTCGGAGATCTGAACTACGAGGTGATGCCCGACGGAACACGGACTTCATCACGCCGCCCTCCACGACCAGAAGTCGTCCACGTCGTGCGCATGAAGCCGTACTACGCTCGATAGGACTGTGGACCTTATGTGTTCCAAATGACTCTTTAGCTTACCGTTCGTTATGTTTGCTTTGTTTTGTTTTGTTTTGTGCTGCATCGGGGCGATGCACTTTTTAAAGGGGGAGTAATGCCGCGCGCGCAGCTTGCCAAGTAGGCAGCGCGCGCGTGGCCTAACGGTTATAGCGCCTGCCTCCCACGCGAAAAGCCAGGGTTCGATTCCTGGCCGCGGGGACACCTTTTTGTTGACATCTAATGTAATGTTCTGGTAAATTCGAGAACCGTGTTGCTTGTTCGAGGTCAGAAAGTTCTACACGCCGAACCTTCTGGGCCGATTATTCCAGAAGCCCACGCATGTACATAAGGGGCTCCGCGTGGCGAGCCGCAGTCAGTTTCGCCCCAGCGTTCGACTCTGCTCTTTCGCCGACTCCGACGCCCGCGACGCTCTGCTGTTATCTTTCTGTTTCCTTTTTCTTTTTGGGCACGAGTTCGCCCCCATTAAACGTTTCAGTTTTCCAGTTATTCTTTTGTTTCCTCGCCTGTCCATTCGTGACAAGCGTATGCAACAAAGCTCCACTGCCCTGCAGCATGGCGGTTGGCGCTGGCTGCCGTCGCGTACGACAGATGGCTCTTTTCTCTCCGAGGAGTACATTCCCTGGTTCTCACAGTGGAAGATAACACAAAAAGTGTAAGCATCCTGAACAGTCAAATAGAGCAAAATTTTAAAGAAAAGCCGGCAAACTCTGAGTGCACAATGCAGGGCGGGAGTCGCGTTGACCGTGTTTCCACAGCTCAGGCGGGTGGCAGAAATTTCTGGCTGATAGGGTCGCGGTCGCTCAAGTCGCAAAATGGCGGCGGCCTGACATCTTCTTTGCAAAGGTCTATAGACCTTTGCAAAATTCGCCTTCTGAAATCCGTCGATGAAATCCGTCGATGAAATCAAACTCTTTCCCTGAGAGGGCAAGGGAGGGCTCGCTGACGCCTACAAAAGGCAGGATTTCTTCTATAAAGCTGCCTGGCAGAGGTTGCAGAAGGATTGTTAAAGAATTTCAAAGGGGCAAACCAAGAGGCAAGAGAAAAGCCTAAAATAAGACCGGCGATTAATTCCTTACTTGCATGCCATGTCCCATCGTTTAAAGAACGTTGCACATCGTTTCAAAGTTCCGGTTGTATTCTAAGCCCCTGATAAAATGGTACGTCTGTGCCGCAGAATCAAGAGTCCCCAGCCAATTAAAGAGCAGTGCAGCATAAAACATCGGACCAGATATGCTGACTGTGCCATGGGAGCGGCGTACGAGATACCGCTGACTTGCGGTTCCGTGTATATTCGCGACTCCAGCGACCTATAGGGGGCGCCACCACCAAACAAACATGGCTCGGCCGGGCCGCCTGAACGGGTGGCGCATTCAATTTAACATATTTTCTTTTGTTTAATGCCCAATTTTATAGGTATTTGAACTGCGACGGTTAAGTGTAACCGGTGCACATAAACTTGCAGAGCATAGTTTTGTTTTCCCGGTGTTTTTTGTTCTTTTCATGTCAAACTTTCGTTTCGGAGATTTCGTTCAAAACCGAAACTATGGGCTCCGGAGAGACGGTAATAGACTCTAATCAGTTTTGATCAGCTAAGGAAAGCGGCGATGACTACAGAATTGTTCCACCGAGAGTAATTTTCAGCTAACTCGCATGCCTCGACCATGCGACTTATCTGCCCGCGAAATCGAGCATTTGTGCGTATCCGCGTTTAAGAAACAGCTCCAGTCATCTGCTCGGTCAACAACACAGGCTGCAGGAAAATTACGAGAATTAAGCAAGCGCTTCTTGACCCAAGGAGCATGTTAACCCGCTGGCGCCCCACTAAGCAGCTGATACTCGTATTTCAATTCAGGTTTTAGTAGCAATCGAGAAGTCATTTTGACGAAGCGGGTTATGTATTATATTACGTACTATGTCCCACTAAAGCGATATTAGTATGATCTTCGGGTTGAAATATGAGCTTAGTTGACTAGCTATTAAGTGAACTGCTGAATAAAAGTATATTTGACAGACAGAGAGATACTACTTAAACTCAGCCAAATGGTTCTAGCCGGTAGCACGGAGACGAATGCGGACAAACTGAAGAGAGTCTTCATCGGAGATTCACGCAGAACCTCTCTGCATTGAACTTGACTTCGAATTCTGAACGGAGAAAATGAGTATTTTTTGTGGCCGGTCAACCTGAGCAATGTAGACGTATATTGCTGCTGGCTTCGACGGGGGTATAATATAAATATTGGAGGCGCGATAGATCATAATGCCGTGACAGCTTCTAACTTTGCGAGACGCGTCCCCCACCTTTTGAAAGCAGACAATTTTCACCATTAATCGTATGCAGCGAGCAGGTTTTCCGGAATCAAGTAATTGCGAAATCAGTCCAACTCCTTCGGTGTGGTCCAGAGGCTTTTTCGGCGAAAAGCAGCCAAGATGAATAGCCAACGCACCGACCGGCGTGGGTGGCTCAAACTTGAAGCTAATCGAACACAACCAAACTCAAGAAAAGCAGCCATCGAACCTTCCCATTCACTTGACTGCAACATTGGTGTTCCCTCCAGTGAAACACCTCGTCTGTCGTCCCCAGTCCACTGTTCTACATCCTTATAAAGAAACCACTTATCAGTTACCAAGTAGTCGTCACTTTGAATGTGATTCGAGACAGACAAGAAATCAAAACGTTTCTCCGTGATTCCTCCCTATCCAAGAAATCGAAAGCACGCGACCGTGTGTCGTGGAGTAAACGGGCTTTCAAACACGTGATGGAAGGAAACAATCTACTGAGGCTTCACCACACTAATGAACACTCAGGCAAACTTAAGAAATTTTCGGACCTTTGTCGAATTACATTGTTCGCCACCGCGCCGACAACACGTATCCGCGAAAGCCACCAGAGACGCGGAGCGGCGCAAAGCGGCCTGTTCCGGCTGGTTCCCGGTTTTCCCGCGTGGTGGCGTCCGTTTTGCCGGAGTTGCGAATTCATTGGTCAGACGAGTAGGTGTGTCAATGACTGTCCACGCGAACATGCGGCAGCCATGAATGCAAGCCCTTCTGCATGGGCAACGACTACAATGGCCATCCATTGTAGTCGTTGCCCATGCTCACCGGTTCTGCATGATGTTAAGGTTCTAGCGAAATATAAAGAAAATGTGTGCCGAGAAAAAGTGCACTCCGTGTTGTAGTTCCCTTCTTCACTTCGTCCCTGTCTTTCGGCGCTTCTAGTCAGTCATGAACCAACTAGCCCAACTGAACAGTTTGTTGTGCCGAGAAGTACGCGAGGCGTTTGAGATTAAGGCAAAAGGAAACGAGGGCGTCAGCGAACCCTCCCTTGCCCTCTCGAGGAAAAAGTTTGATTTTATTAAGGGGTTTCATCGATTGTTGTTACGAATAAGCGTTCTACAACGGCCTATATTATGTGTTTCTACAGCGGAGCTGTTAAGCGCTAGTTTCCCCAGGATCGTGTCCCCCGGAAAGAAATGATGACACAAAACTCTGGCGACCTACCGCCATCAATGAGCGACGGCGGCAAGCCACGTATCTGGTTGCCGCCGTCACTCATAGATGGCGGCAGCCTTTCCACTCTGGCTTGCCGACTTGCGGCCGGCCATTACTTTCTTCTTTGTCCTCGTCTGTTCTTCATTCCCACCATTGTACAACTTCGCTGGTCTTCCTTCTTCACCAGAGTGGAAAGGCTGAAAGTTTTTCTTAAATAAACTTCAGTTGCGAGTGCGCCTTGTGTTGTTTCCACTCCTCTTTGTATACCTGTCGTTTTTGGTGCTTCTATGTATTTGACAATCACGAAGCGTGAACAAAATCGGCCACTCCCTGCGCTTCTTCAGCTTTCAGTAACTCGTCGATATGTTTGTTTCTAATACAGAAGGGGAAAAATACTACACACTTTGATTCTAAAATGTTTTGACATTTCGGACAAGCGTCTAGCCAAGCCATTTATTCCAAGTCGTATTTGATTAACGCAGGTCGTCTTAACAATCCTCTCCTGGAGCCGGATTCTTGGAACTTTGGGAGTTTCGGGCTTTTCCTGTGCAGTTCTCGGGCTGCTGGCCACGACTACCATTACGGACGCAGTACATCTAGTGCGGAATCTTTTCCAACCACAGGCACGTATTTGAGCATGATTCACGTGGTGCAATTTTGATTTCAAATTCGGGACTCTTTTTTTTTCGCACCGTGTGAATCAGATTTTAGACTTTTGTAGAATAGAGCGCACGCTGTCAAACAGACTGCCGGAAGACAAGACCGCACCAGGGCCCCTATAGATAGGCTGCGCTCCAGAGTAGCGACACAAACAGCCATCTTGATGCTTAAAGGGATACTGAACAAAAATTTGAATTTCGCAAAATAAGGCCGTAGAAGCGTTGAACGGGACGCTACGAACTCCAAGACCTCACTCATACATCAATATCTCAAACGGATGGACGTATTTCTGGAAAAGAAGGGCACGATCAAGCGAGGACTCTGACGTGGCGATCCTCCTCGAACAGTTGAGAATGAGGGGAAACGGCTTCGCTTCGGTTCACCAGCTCGACAAGACGTAGCGAGGTGGAGAGGGAATGAGAATCGTGACGTCACATGTCTCGTCTGCCTCGAGGGCCGTGTTAAGTCGCGCATTTCTTTTCCAAAAATACGTCCATGCGTTAGAGGTATCGCTGCATGAGTGGTGCCTGCGACCAATCAGTATCTATGTACGCTGCGCTTCATCGAGTTTGCTACGCCCGACGTCGGAGGATTACAGAGCCTTCAAAAGCATCGTCGCCAGTTGTCTGTTGACGCTGCGACGACATATGCCGAAGTTGTAGGCCACTTAAAAGGCACATATTCATTATTCAAACCAGCGGAACATATGAAACATAGTACGTTAGCTTCTTCAATATGGTCAGTAAATGATTACATCAAATGCAAGACCTAAGCCTTTCCCTCCTAAACGTCACCAGTAGTGGATCCACCCAGTGCCCTCTACCTCGCGTCAGCGTCGTCGCCAGCGCGTCGTGCCAGCGTCTCACAACAAGCACGACGCTATGTCAGGCGGCGACGCCAAGATGAACGCATCTGCCGCTTTGCGGCGTCGCCCGTCGAGCTTCAGCCTGTTTGCCGCTTGGGGCGGGATCCACTAACGACGACGCCACGCGCAGGCCTTGTCTCCCGGGTGGTATCGAGCTAACCCGGTCTAGGGTGCCTTCATGGTAAGCACTCTAATCCGGTCATTCTCGCGTATACTTTACAGGATGCCATTGTATGGGCCACGCCTCTCGAGGGATCGCAGGTCGTCGTGACCACGGCCGTGGCTGTCCTGATGTGCGGATGTTTCCTGGGTGCCGGGCTCCAAGACACCGTCCTCAGGAGGTCGTCCAAGTCGCGCAAGGTGACGTACCCCCCCCCCCCCCCCCCACACACACACACACTTAGTCGCGGTCACACTCTGCTAGTAGGTACACATCACACAAAAGGCAGTCGGCCGACACCGTCTGGGACGTGTTTTTTACGTGTATACTGCCACACTGGTCATAGTAAACAAACTACCTGCTGCAGACGTATTTGAAGCATAGGTATGTAAAAAGCAAACACGCTTCGAACAGGCTTCATGCGTGTCCGCTGATAATTCGGAACGCAAGTTTGCCTGCTTCTTTCGCAGGGGCTGTGGTGACGTCAGAACGCCGAGCAGCTCTGATTGGCTCTGATTGAAGGATAGTGGGTAGACCTCAAAGCGAGCTGCCTTCAGGTCTACCCACTATCCTTCCAATCAGAGCCAATCAGAGCTCGGCGTTCTGACGTCACCACAACCCATGCAAAAGAAGCGGACGAACTTGCGCTACGCATTCTATCATGATGAGTGCGGGGAACACCGTGTCTGTTGTATAATGCACTAGCGATGAGACTGCGGCTTAAAGGGCTAGTGCAACGACTGTAATGTAGAATGAATTTGCACTTTGCATGTTTTATATTGTTTATATAAACACAGTGGAAAAAAAACGCGTGATTTTGTTTCGAAAAACCTGCTATTCCGCTGCGTAATCGCGAAAGAAAAAAAATGTTTGCGGATCTGCAGCCTGGTGTGGCGGTTACGGCAGTTACGGTGACGCGTCTTCTGGGGCTCACGCGGAAGTCAACGAAACCTGTCCCTTTCCGCTGCAACGGTCGCCGTCAGCCCCGTGAAGAACCGTCTTTTGTGTCGATCACTCGCAGCGACATTCGACGCTGCTAATTCTTGAAAAGTTGACAATCGCGGAGGAGGCGCCTGCCGTCTCCGAAGAGAGTATACCCAACGAGAAACCATGTGGTTCCCCAATGTACGTCACTCGAAAGACGACGTGAAAGTTAGAAAGCACTTTAAACTGCGATATTTTTTTTTTTAGATATAAAACTAGCGCACGCGGGAAAATACGGTTTTCTGTTTTTCGTTTTGTACGTGACAGATTTGTTTCCGCAGTCAATTAAACAAAGTTCGAAAATCGTTGCACCGCCCCTTTAAGGTAGGGTACACAATGGCTTTCCCGCAGTGTACCCTAGACGTAGGGTACACAGCGGGACATCATTGCGCGAAACCAACATCGGCGTTTTTTCGGCTGACTTCCGAATTGATATTAGCGGGCTCCAAAAGAGTTAACGCTCATGTTAGTACTTTAAATGAGCACTATGAGAACGGCATGGAGAAGTTTCAGTTGTCCCGCCTTCAGCGCGAGCTTTCTATCTTTGATAACGCCTCGGTTTCTCGTGATCCTCGATCGTGCAAAAGCAAACAAAGTATTAAACTTAAAATGTTTTTAATGTTATTTCACTTTGTTCTATTTTTTATGTTGTCATGTCAGATGACGAAGTAGGTACATGAAGAAAAAATCCATACATTAGTATGATGCGTCCAAATTGCTAGCCATGGAAAAAAAATCCACTTCCGGTTTACTGCCGAATTGAATTCAGATTAAAGATAGTGTTACTGCACACCCCGCAAACTTTTTTTTGTTATCTTTGCCAGGCGATTTAATATGGTGTCAGGAGGATACCCAATCAATATTTTGCTACAGAGTCACGCATATTTTTAATAAAGCCAACAAACTCAACTGCTCGAAACCGAAACCGAGACACGAGCACGGAAGCTCATGGCCGGAAGTCACGTTGCAACACACGGCGCGTTTTGTTTCTCCCGTTTTTCTGCTGTGCGAAGCAGACGACGACAACGATAAAGGGGACTTTTAGCAAACCGAAACCGTGTTGCGCCTACCGCGCTACCGGAACACTTGAAGCATGCTTTTAAGCGCACGCACGGGTGACGCTGTAACCGCGGGGTGCGCGCTTAAAAGCATGGTTAAAAGGCTCGGTAGAGTCTGGTACGCGGAACACCGGTAACAATTTGCTAAAAGTCCTTTAAGTTGCGTTTACCGTTTGTCGGGCGATTGTTTCGCACTTATAACCCTTCCGCTCTATGTTCTCCGCTTGAAAATCAATTTGCCGGTATACCACGAACGACAGTTCCGAAGTAGCGGCCCCACGTCCGTCGCAAAGTTGGTCCGTCGTGCGGGGCCATCGCGCCGTCCAGCCCGTGGTAGGACGCCATATTGAGAGTGACGTGTATACAGAGCGCTACACTGTTAGCGCGAACAAGCGATGGCCGGTTTTCCCAGTTTTTCTCTTTGAAACCAAAGGATGTCATCCAAATTATTATTGCTACGGAAAGAGCTCGTTTAGTTTTATGATCTAAGCGATAAAACTTTGTGCTCGCTAGTAGTATTTAGAATTAAAATGCGAAAATGCGCAGATGTTGTGTTCGCGCTAACAATGTCGCGATGTGTACATGTACTTCCTGAGATCTGTGGAACATCTTTTTTCTAGATCAGCCTATTTGCAGCTTTTTGGAGGCCACAAAAATAAGGCTCTTATTCTCTCCTATGTTTAATATTGAATGTGGGGCTTGATGACACACGGCTTTTAATATATGTGGTACACGCAGTTTAAGTGCCACGTGACCATGGAAAAGAAAGTGAGCGCGACTGAAAACAGCCCATTCTCTACCGGCTGTTTGCGGGCGAAAACAAAACGTATTTCGAGCCGCAAATTGTGTTTTGGGTAGTCGGGCTCTTGTAGGTCATGTTCATATAAATACCTCGGCGAGCATAAATACCCTGTCAGTGTCCCTGTAATGATGTACCCAGCTGCCCCGCTACATTTATGTATGTATATAAACTCTGACTCGAAAGCTGCATTTTTACCGCAAAGGGAATGAAGGCGTTGCTCGACGCCTACACATCTTACAATTATCATATTTTGTTTCTGAGTACTATAGAGTGTTTCTTGTTACAGGCCACCTTTCTTGACCGCGATGAAGACAACATGTCGACCTTCGCTAGACTCTGCTGTGTGCTTCTCATACCGTAAGTACTTCGAAATTCGAATATCCACAGTGGAACCTGCTGTTACAACCACATTGCCCGCTCTACATGGGACAGAACAGTTTAGGCAGGTTCGGAGTCTGCCTTACGAGTATCCGTTCACAATAGACCCTTTTGAAAAGAGCGCACAATCTGGTAGCTGCTGCGACAATTCTCAGAGTCCGTCATTGTTTGGGCACGTAATCGCAGGCTTCGTGCCCAAGAAATGGCGACCACCAATGTTGCTCAATAAAATTTTGCAAAGGGCCTATTGCCATAAAAAAAAAAAATATATATATATATATATATATATATATATATATATATATATATATATATATATATATATATATATATATATATTTGAAACAGTAGCCATACCATAATTGTTTGCGCCACTTTTTAATTGCTGCCCGGTAATGTGACCTTACAAGCTGATATTAGGACCACAGTTGTGGGACTTCGTCACCAGATATGAATGATCAGGAAGGCGTAGACAGATTGCAACGAGTGATTAGTGCTGAAGAGAAGGAAGAGTGCGAGAACTCACATAGGACTATAGACACGAAGCTGTCTTTGGCGACATTTCAACTTTTCCTAGAAACTTAAGGATTTAAAAAAGAAAGTCAACAGCAAGGCACGAACCTGGCGAAGTTGTGTATTGTGTGAACTTTGATGACAAACAACGTGAAACACAAAACGAGGACCAAATATGAGGGAGAAGACATATACAAAGCGCTGTGGGTGTCTCTTCCTACTTTAATAAATGCTTATTGTTTCGGAGATGTTAGCACTGCCTGCGCAGTGTCGGCTACTTTATTAGTGGGTGTCTCATTGTTAATATTATCTTCCTGTCCTCGTTTGTTTTTTCGTTTGTCGTCAAGTAAGTTAAATACTGGCAATCAATGACAAAACGGATGGGAAACCTAAAAAATGAAGAATATGGGGGAAAAAAAGGAAAAAAAGAAAACGAAAGTAGCGTGTGCTGACAGCGTTCGTTTGCCGACCGGTGAATTAAGTTTGCTTTCGACAGTTAGCCCCATTTTATGGAGAATTCAATGTGATGTAACTTTAAGGCCACCCGCAGCCGCAATTATTGGACCCGATCACGAGTTTAAACGTCCGCCCGGGGCGAACATGTGGCCTGCCAAACTCTAACGCTGCGCTCCTGTCCAATCGGTCGAGGTGAAGGCGTGCCCAAAGTTACCCTCTGTGACCACCAGTCGCGCTGATTAGCAGGTGATCGAGGCGCCTCCTTTTCAGTACTAACCTGGGGCTATTGGCATGGGCGTACCAACCGGGAGGGGGGGGTTGGGGCAAGGGGCGCTTGCCCCTCAGTTTTTAGAGGGGGGGCAAGGGATATGTTTTGCCCCCCCCCCCCTGAAGCAGCCGCCACTGGGCAGGGCAAACACTGTCTGGCGGCGCCCAAGGGACAGTGGCGTACCAACTTGTTTTTGAGTGAGGGGGCAAACCAGACCCGACCCCCCCAGGGCCGGGCCCTTGGTACCTCTAGGGCGCCGCCGGTCAGTGTTTGCCCTGCCCAGTTGCGGCTGTTTCAGGGGGTGCAAAACGTATGCCTCCCCCCCCCCCCCCACACACACACCCTAAAAACTGGGGGGGGCAAGCGCCCCCCTTGCCCCCCCCCCCCCTCAGAAAACAGGGTTGTACGCCATGGCTATCGGTTCCTATTATTTTAAATCTTGAGCGTCACTTTCTCGGCGCTGTATATATTCCTCGCATGCGCCTATCTTGGCGATGCTTTCCTGCATGTTGTATAGTGTTAAGAGTTTCCCATACTTCTCATCGACCAAGTCGATCTCGGTGGACACATTTTCAGGCTTTTCAAGGTCACCATAAAGGGAGGCAAACCGTCGGACGAACACCTGCCCCGACATCGTGGTACCCTGCGCTGTCGAGACATCGTAGACAGACTGCACTCATTACTGAGGTAAAAAAGAAAACACACACACACACACACACACACACACACACACATGCACACACACACACACAATATTTTCAAATTTACACGCGTACAAGCCAGAAGTTTTGCAGTCGTACTGAGCCAGAGTCACACTGGCCCTACATGGTACAAAAAACACACACAAAAAACCCACACGGTGTTTACTGCCGACATGAAGACAAACATATCTGTGGACGCTCCTCAAGCACTTTCTAAGCATATTTTCTTTATATATGCTTCGAGCATGACTGCAGACAGGTTTTGTACAACCAACGTTACAGAACCATCATACAAGAAAAAAACACGCCTCAGATAATGTCTTGAGACTGTGTCTTCTAGGAGGTATTAGCAGTGTGACCACGGTTCTGGGGAGTCTTGGGATAACGAGCACCCAAGCAATCAAGTTTGCTTCGACACGTGATATATTCCATCTTATGCAGAATTCCCGAAACCGTGAAACGTCCTGCGGTCCGCAATCCCTGGATCCGATCACGAGCTCGAGCCTCCGAGTGCCCTGATAAACTCTGACGCGGAGCTTGTGTCCAATCGTTCGGTATAGTTCGACGGCCTTCCCAAAGTTACCTTTTTTGCCACCAGCCGCGCTTCCGAGCAGCCGACCGAGTCGCCTCCTGTTCGCTGCCTTGAGTCTATCTACCAAAAGAAATAGCGTCATCAGCACTGCGCAAGCGCCGAACCCAAACAGCGTTTTGCGTTTTGGGAGCGCATCCGCGTGTTTTTTCGGAAATAGCGTATAAACCCAAATGTGCCCCGAACACTTTGCCGTTGATATCGCGAGGCGCTCAAAGTTCTGAGAGGGCCGAAACAAACGTTACTAAAACCCTCAGTTGGGAAACTCACCATTGAAACCTGGGCCGCTGGCGTCCACCGAGACCAAGCTAAATGCGACGAGAGCGCCACTCTTTCTCATTTGTCTTTACTGTGGTCACCTTGAGCTTTTAGAAACCATGTTTTCGCGTAAAAACCAATAGAAAAAACTCTTTTCGTAGTAATGTTTATTGGAGTTTAGTGTAAAATGAGGGGCGCGTGACGTTTTCTAAAATATTTAGTTTGCAAGGTTTCGCAGCACAATTAATATTGTTTTTATACAACCCGTGCCTCAGCGGTGAATTCAGGTAGCGCGTCCCGACCTAGGTGCATTTCACTCCGGTAATAATCCGCAGCGCCTTCGCTTGGGAGACGGGGGTGGAACCCCTGAAACCCCTTCCACTGTATCTGTTTCGGCGCCAAAATGGCCGATTAAAGCCCAAATAGAAGTCACGTGTAGTTCCCCGAGTGGCCGCTGCGGGAGAAATGGCGGCGTTGTGATCGTCATTAGCTCGGTTCTCGTGGACGGATCGGTGCCACTTTTTCAGAGCAGTGTCTATGGCAGTTTCCCAACTGAGTGGTTGTAGAAACGTTGGCCGAAACCAAGACGACCCGCGTTCGAATCCGGTGCCAAGTGTAGATTACGGAGCGGAATTGAAGGTGAGGAAGAGACTTCCTACGTCTCCCTCTACCCACGGTCTCCTCTCCAAGCAGAGCTGGTCGCTCTGACGTCACCGCGCGCTCTCGTCTCCTCCTTTCCTTCAGCTTCCCTCCGTATAGCCGGCTCCAAGGACCGCGGCCGCCGTAACCGCGACGTCCACGACGGCGTCCTCGCGACTGGGATGCTAGATGCAAGACGACATTGCACTCCTATGGGAGGTCCGTGCCACACACTATTTTGAACATCCAGCAAGGTGGACAGTGATCCTTAGCAACTTGTTGCAAAACGCGTCGCGGCACGAGACCGATGTTACCGAGATCAAATTGTTAATCACACACAAGAAACGACAACTAGGGTCTTTCAGAACGCTCAACAAGGTAGGATAAAACTCTCCATTGTATCTGGAATCAAAATTTATCGAAAGCAATCAAAGCCCTCAAGCTCAAGTCCCCTGAATTCTGCAAAACGTGAAAAAAAGCAACTCTATATTTATTAACGCTCTACACCATTCGCAACTTTCAGCGATGGTGGTACCGCAGTGTGAGAATCGCGCTCCCTAGCTCCTGGATGATCGGACTCATAATAAATGGCCTTGCCTACACCTTCCTTGCGTGAAAAAATAACGTAAGGCTCTAATACTGCTCGTATAGAGCAAAACTAGAAATACTTATGCGTCGCAGACCCAACCTCGTACCGCTGTTCTACGACGATCATCCGGATGACAGCCATTTTGATAGGCACCAGTGCGCCCTATAGGCCGTGAAAGTTGCGAATACTAATATTTACAACTCCTCAGCCCTGCGTGCGCTCTCCTGAGCCCAGCAAGCGTATGTTCGTGGCATCGAAAGGCGAGTGAATGCACTCGCCACGCGCACGAGCACTGAAAATCGAACCGACCAGCAGCCCATATAGCGGCGAGATGTTTTGGTGGCGCGCTCGTATGGTTCCCTCTCGTGACGTCATTACCTTGCGAACAACAAGTTCGATGGTGTTTGTAATGAGCATGGTGGAAGCTTGAAATCACTGCGCTCTGAAATCAACACTGACAACGCCGTCAAAATTGAAGTTCTTACATTACTCTTATTTCCGTCCATGAGAAATCCTTCGCTGACGTCATAGTCAGCATTCGGCCAACCGTGGAAGGACGACCACAGCGATGCTTTCCATCGCGCACGTCGCCAATAGACCTATTGCTAATTTATTCAAGCATCAAGGAGAATGCAGGGATTGGTGTTCCACGCGCCACACGTGCTGGCCTCAGCAGTAGTAACTTTTCTAAAGCCAATTCCTAAAACAAATTGCATCTTGTACGCGCGTTCGTCAACGCTTTATTTTGGTTACTTACTTCGAATCTTTTATACGTGGAAGGCGTGTGTGTGTGGCACGTGGAGCACCAATTCCTGCATTCTCCTTGAATACATTCCACTCTGCTCATTTGCATTAGACAGAACGCCTACAGCGCCGAATCCAGCCCTGACGGAGGGGAGGTCCGCATCAGTCCACGCGCATGTGCACGTGGATGTTCGCGGCGGCCGCGGCGGTGTCGTCTCCGATTCCACCTAAAGCCCCTTTCATGTTTCAAAAGTAGCGCAAGGTGCGTCGATGCACGAGGCACGTGCAACGTGCAACCCTTGGGAAGATCATGGCGGCACAGTGCAGCAAAGTATTTGGCGCACCACTGAGCTAGATTTTAGACGCCATGTTATTCTTAGAAGTGGCGCACGGCACGTGTCTCGCGCATTTCCACAACAATGAATTTGGTATGTAGAACAACCCTCATCAATATCATCATTTACCGCCCCACTGCCGAGACCTCCCTGACGATAGATGGCTCTCGCCAAGCCCAGAAAACCTGTCCGCGCCGAGGCTATTGTATTTGAGAGGAGTGGAATGTCTTCCCTAGTAAAGTATTTGGTTCAATTTTCAATGTTCGTGCGTATGATTTGTTCACTTTCTGAAGCGACGAACATGCGCGTGCTGGGCTGAGGAGATCGCACGCTGGGCTGAGGAGCTTGCTAGTATGGGAATGGTGTATAGACAAGACAAAAGAGACGGGGAGATTTTGCAATAGTCCCGCCTCTAGCGCGAGCGTTTTACCATTGAAAACATTTCAGCGTCACCAGCGTGCACGCACAGTCGAATAACCTTGACAGGCAGCGGGCGAGTGCACAGAGGTCGGACCTCCGAGAGACACCCCCTGCCGTTCTCATTCTGCCAGTGACCATAGATTTCCTGCCTTTGACGAACCCGTTTGAGGCAAAACCAACCTGAAACTCGTGCAGCAAGAACGTCCGGCGCCGGCTCGACTTCACGGTGGCCCTGCTGCGTGTCCTGTGGATGGACGCCTTCCGGGTCATCCTCTGCACCCTGGCCTACTTCGCCTGCCTGTTTGCCAGGTGCCGCTGCTGGAGTGAGTCTCGTTTGCAATTCGCCAGCATTTCTTTAAATCACACCACCGCGGAATTCCGGTCGACACAACGAAAGTCGTGCGCGTGCGCGGGAGAGTGATGAAAAGCCGGCTTACTCTTCGCGCTTTCCATCTTTGCCCGCCTCCTCCTTTACTATATCCTCTCCACTGTTCCGCATGCCCAAACATGGCTCCCGTCGGAGTTTAGGAGTAGGGGACGCTAAGAGGACTATTCTTCCCTGCTGAAAACAAAGGCTGGACAATAAACAATGAAGCTGTGGCGTTGTGTTTCTTTTTTTTTTTACTTTGTGGATGTCTTTGATGAAAGATGTTAAGATTTTGTCGACAACAAAAAATGCAAGAAATTTATTTGATTTTTCACTCAGTATTTCTTAGGCGGAATTTAATGGGCAATGCAGCTGTGGCATTGCTATTTTACTTCGTGGATGTCTTTTATAAAAGATATTAAGATTTTGTCGACAACAGACAATGCAAGATTTTTTTTTTGATTTTCAGCGCGATAGTAGAACAAAATAAATTACTTTATGGAAATTACATTTTCACAGCTGCACTCTCCGGGCATTCTGTTACGTATCTAGTAAAGAAAGATGTTGGGTATTGCATCAAGTTTTTAACGATAGCTTTCCTAAACAATGTCAGTGTGTTCCTGATAAAATATACTACAATTTATTTCACAATTTATGTACACAGATGAAACTTTACACTGCTATCTGCCTCGCAACTGCCAGTATATACCAGTGTTGTGCCTGTTACCGAAAAAAGTAACGAAATAGCGTTACTCGTTAGTTTGGTCAAAATTAACGCGTTATTGAGCTACGTTGCTTTTTTACAAACGTAACGATATACCGTTACCGTTCCTTTTCAAAAATAACGAACGTTACTTTTACGTGCTTATACGTTACTTTGTGTTCGAATACGTATGCTCGGCCACATGCGAACGGGGACTGCTGGAACACAACCAGCCAACCAACACCCCTCATCTTTACGCTGGCTTTAGTAACAGTCCGGTTCATACTATTACCAGAGACTGATTTACTTCACTATGTGGAACAGGACACCGGTTACCAGCACATTGGTTATTATCACTTGCCTTCACCAGCAGTAGCTCTTAGTTTTTCTCTGAAAAAAGGTTTCGTGTTTGTAAGTTCTCTTTCCAGGTTTAAAACTTTTTTATTTTGTTATTATGACCTTAGGGAAGTAAAGACTAATCAAGCGAAAGATTCTTCTGTGTACAAAAGTGGGTCAGGAACTTTCAGGCAGCGAGGGGGAAAGCGAGAGTAAAAATTCCACAAAGGGGGTTTCTTTTTTTTTTTTTGCTAACTAGAGAAACGAGCAAATCGTTTCGCCACTATGTCCATGCACTGTTTTAAACGGACGTCTCTCACTAAACCACCCCCCCCCCCCTCCCCACCCCACGCTGTCCACCTCTGCTGATCAAAAAGCAGAGGGGAAGAGGAGTGGAGGGGAGGAGGCTGCAACGCTAGTCGTTCGTCCAAACGCTTGTGGGTGGTGACACTATGAAAAAAAGAAATAAAAAAGGAGGACGAACGGAATTAGCTGGTAGCCGAAGGTTTTTTCGCTTTCGAGAAGCGAGATAGTGTCGCCTTTCAACGGATGTCTTTTTGGTCAAAAAGTTTTTTTTTTAAGTTTACTGTGACGGATGCTGGTTCCGTACAGCGATAAGCTTATTGCAGGATTTTGAGATGGATGGGTGAATAGATGAACTGATAAGTGGAAAACCAACCGTTTTAGGAAATCGAAGGTTCAGAAGTCTTAGCAGTAAGTAATGGCATTGCCTGGGCATTGCGTGCTCGAGCGCAAGTAGTTGCCCCTCGAGCAGAGAAGCTAGATCCTTCCATTGAGCTTAGTGACCTAAATTTAGATCCCTAACGTCTCCAGTTTTATGCACAAGATTGCTATTCTAAACGTTAGATCAGGCGTCGTGACCTTTTCCCAAATACCTAATGTATTTCACCAGTTTTGGTCAGTAACGAGTAACGAGTAACGTAATTTGATAGCCGATACCGTAAAAAAGTAACGAAAATACTTTACTCGTTAGTCATTCAGAATACTAACGAGTATGCGTTACTGTGTTAGCGAAAAATGTAACGCGTTACCAGTAACGTCGTTACTAGTAACGCGTTACCTCCAACACTGGTATATACTGTGGATTCCATTAATTTTAAGCCAAATATGCAAAAGTTGACCCTTTAAAGCAGTGTCCTCCTTAATAAAATCCAGAAATATGTCAATTTCGACTGTTTTGAGCGCATTTTGAGGCAATTTTGAAACTAAGGTCAGTTAGATGACAACGGTGACAAAACGAATGGTAGTACGTACTAGTGGTGTCTTATATCTTAATTTTAAATTCCCTACGGGAAGCCTAAATGTCCTAGTATTTGCGTATTTGTGTAAATAAATTTGACAGAGCCGTGTTCGCTAGATTTATTTTCGATGCGTTCAACGAGATGGCGACCCCAGTCCCAAATGCCCCAAGCCAGATCACTTGTTCTGGTTGCTGCTGTTTTCACGAGCTTGCACGTACGGCGACTCGTGGTACGAGTCCTTTGCTTGACACTGTCAAGGTCAGTTTTGCCGTTTTGCCAAAGGACGGTCTGTGTGAGTTCTCGGTCTGCTGCACCACACAAAAACTAGGAACAATGAGAGGCGACGCATGTAAGACGTAGTGACGCCATGGCAACGTGCTGTATCTCCGCTGCCGCGCCACGAGCTTCCACTTTCAATTTTATACCGACCTTGGCCGATGCCACGACCTATGCAGCCAATCTGGCGGTAAGCACGTGCCGGTAACTTCACGCTCCGCGAGATCCCCTGGTCACACTGAAGAGTCACACGCCCTGAGTAGAGCCCCTTGATGTGTTTGTATGTCTTCCAAGCGTCATCAAATCATCATGTACGCATACGCACGAGCCCGGACATCGTGGGACACTTGGAAGCAAATGGCGGCTCAGCACCAAAATAAACAACTACAAAACGGCCCCTAAAAAAAATCTGGTGAGGTTTTCGCTTGTCGTCTCGTGGTACGCTGCTCTCACGCGTTCGCCAATAGCAGTTGTCGGTTCTTGTACGAAACGCCAAGCGTGATTTTTATCCCCGGATTTTGACTCACAGCGCAGGTTTGACTTCCTTGCTTCTATGGCCCGCTTCACATCTCTGTCATTTTCTAACCCATGTCATTATTGCAAAAATAAAATAAAAAAAATAAATGGGTTGTGGCGTGTCTCAACGTAAGATCTCGGGCCATATTACATTTAATTATATATTTGTTTAGAAAACCCATGTTTTTCACATTCGGTACGTGCGTGAGCCAAGGCGGGCGTTGATGATGATCCAGTGACAACCGTGAATGTGGTCCTCCAACTCAGCTCTAGATTCTATGGCGTCACGTAGCTCAAACGGGGGAAAAAGAAAACGCAAATTCTGTCGAGTTATTGGTTTACATGTCTTCCACTTAACGTCCATGCACCATGTCGGTGTGCATTCTGCTTCCTCTTGCAAAAAGAAAAAGCGATAGTACACGGTTTACGATGCAAAAATAGCCAAGGCCACCACAATGACAGCTGGTGTGACGTCATTGTAACCATGAAACCACTGCGCACGTGCCTTCGGCTTCGCTTGCACTTATGGTGAAATAAAGCCTTGACCGAGTACATAGACGCCTTAGACACGTGCCAAATTACAGTCGCCATTGCGGACTTTCTCTTGTCTTACCGACATACCAAGCCACTGAAACGGGCGTTGAAGATCATCTTCACAAAGGCTAATGCTGGGAAGAAGGACTCAGTAGAATATAAAATGGCAATTTAATTTAATTTAATTTCATGTCATTTATTATACCTTAAAGGCCCCGAGGGGCATTACGTGAGGGGGTAGTTTATAGCACATTCAGATACAAAATAAAGTTTATGAAAAGGTTGAAAACAACAAAACAGAACAGTCATATTAAACAATTATTTGCAATATTTGAAGGGGGAGTATTCAAAAAGTGAATGTTGGAACTAATTGTCTGATTTAAATGGCGTTTGCAGGGCTTGTTTCTGTTGATGTTGAGAACATTTCTGCCGAATTTTGTTAACCTGAGTGAGGTACAAAAAAACATTGCAAATGTTCAAAGATGGAAGTGGGCGTGTCTGCGTAGGAAAACTATCGTTTTGAAATTACTTATAAAGTACTCGTTGTCATGTGTTATATTGCTCTAGGACAGTTCAGAGCAGACAGCTATAAAGCTATATTTCTATAATATTCTATATTTCAAGACAAAAAAGCCACATAAACACAAATACTTTTTTTTTAGATTTCCATCCTTTGTCCAATAGCTTAAATCCTGAGCATGAAAAATAACAAAAATAACAAATACAAGCTCATACCTATTTTCCCCTCATAATTTTTTACAAGAAAAATTCATAAAAATGAATACAAGTTACGTAATAACAAAACGATAGTCTTCCTAAAGTTAAATTTATGCCAAAAAGTGTAACGGAGAAAAATGCGTTCAAAGTGCTCCAACCTCTACCTTTTCTTTAGCATCGGTGGACCAGAAATAATTTATAAAAAATTAACCATGCAGTGTAAACTAATAAAACTTTCTGGGAATACTCTCAAGATGTTGGTGGATGTAAATATAACATTTTTCAAAATCAACCTTTTTTGCAGAAATTGCTTTTTTTTTTGGGTAGTGTCCCCCTTAAGTAGAAAACGCATGCTGAGTGAGCGCTGTTATAAATAAGGAATGATCAATGATTGTTACAAGGGACTCCGGTAATGCCCTCCCGTCGCTTATGCACAAGGTGAGAGGGGAGTTTTTAAGGTAATTAGTTCTAGCAAATGGCAACTCGAGTTTATAGCAATGGTCACGACGAAGCGAAATGCGATTGACTGGTGAGAAGAATTCACGGTCAGTCCAGGAATTGTAGAATATGTTATAAAAAAATAGGCGGTGAACAGTGCGCCTGTCTTTAAGAGGGGGTAATGAGATTGAGGCCTTGAGTGCTGTAATGCTCGCGGGTGAGTAGTCATGTAGAATAAAGCGAGTCGCGCGGTTTTTAATAGATTCTAGCATGTCCGAAAAACACGTTTGATGAGGATTCCATGGTGGTAGAAGCATATTTAAGTTTAGACCTGACGAGGGTGCAGTATGATAGCTGTTTTTCCTGTGGTGTAGTTTGATACAAACGGCGCCTTAAAAATACCAAAGTTTTTCCTTGCTTTTGAAGCTATATTTTTAACATGAGTTTTTCATAGCAGATCATGACTTAAATGTACACCAAGGTATTTGAAAGAAGAGACATTCCCCATCGAATTAAGATTGAGTTTGTAAAATTAAGTGACTGGATTAGGGATTTAGAAAATGATACATATGTAGTTTTGAGATGATCAATACACATGATCCACTCATCACACAACTTTTCAATCAAATATAGGTCGTCTTGCAATCAGGATCGCCGGTAATGGCACGATAAATGACAACATCGTCGGCAAACAAACGAACACTGCTTCGAAGATGATGACTGATATTATTAATGTAGATGAGGAAAAACAACGGACCCAGTACAGTTTCCTGGGGTCACCCAAAATGACTGGCAATGAATAAGATTGCGCCTCACCGAGTTTGAAAGATTGCGTTCTTACGGTAAAAAAATTGCTTATCCAATTTATTAAAACTGCATAACATTTAAGTGTCTTAGTTTTGCTGTACGTCTGCAGTGGGACACCCTATCAAACGTTTTTGAGAAGTCTATAAACAGAGCGTCTGTCTGTGTAGAGGTATGGAGGTTATATGAATATATAAGTCACCAACTGGAAAGGCTCCGTTGTACAAAATCGTTTCTTATGAAGTCCGTGGTGATTACAAAATAAAACGTGATTGGTACCAAAAAGTTGCATGGTGTTTGTGAAAATAACATGCTCCACAAGTTTACAACGCACGCTCGTTAAAGAAATAGTTGCTTAGTCCGTCAGAAGTTCCGCTCTTAAGAATTGGAATTATATCAGCATGTCTCCAGTCAATGTGGAGGTTACCCGTGGTAAGGGGTTGATTAAACATTTTGCTTAGGTACATAGCTGAGGTATGCTTAGTCATTTTTAGGATTTTGTTGTTCATAATGTCACGACCCGGAGAGGCGCTGACCGGAAGGGTTTCTCTTAAAAATTCCTTCTTGGGAAATGCTTATAGCCCCCATCTCACTGAGGGCATGCTGGGGAGGCAGTACTGGCATGGGGAAAGTTTCGCGGGTAAAAGCACTACTGCAGTATACACTGAAGCTATAACACATTTCATTTTCACTGAATTGCATTCCGTTCGAATCTACGAAAACCGAGTATGCTTTCTTTATCGAAGGGTTAATAATTTTTCAAAATTTGTTTAGATTGGAGACAAAAATATTGTATAGATCATTTTCGGAAAATTTTTCTTCGTATTTTTTATTTCGCGTTTGCACGTCTTTGCGTATTCTTGACTTGCTAGGGTAATGATGAATGAAAGTAATAGGGATAAGGGGAAACAAAAATGCAAGGCATATGTTATGGCGGCTGCCATGCACACTCGCCGAGAGATGAAAATGTCAGTGTAATCAGCCAATACATACAAAAGGGGCCACCGAATAACCGATATGTACCATGAGGACGCTACAAGCCATCAGAGTCAATCCAGCACAGATGGAATGTGACTGTCCGGGTTTACCTCGCCATTCCCGGAGAGCTCACGGCGTCGGCCGCGGTCATATACTCCTGAAAGTTAAAGGCAGGCGTGCGCGGCAGCGCTAACAAGTTGTTGCGCATTGCCATGGCACCACTACGTCTTACAGGCATCGTCTCAAAAACATTTTCTAGAGTCTAGACGGCAATGAAATCTCGCTCTTCTCTAGCAAAACCGTTGAGCAAAGTCCATCTCGGCTGCATCCGGCGCCAAGCAAACGGCACGTGCCACACGCCATTTGCTTTACGCCATTGTTTGTGACTATGAAGCCAATGCATAGTTCCATAAAATAAGTGGCTCTAGCCAAATCTTTTGGCGTCCGTGCACTCGCGCGCAGCTTGAGCGCGGCTCAAATGTGTCCACGTGCACTCTTCGCTTTTTATTTTTAAATGACATAGAAAGCAAGCTGGATTGGAGCCCTGGGTCGCTCTGCTCGGATTGCTCGCAGCCGTTGCTTGCTGCGTCGATTTTGAAAGTGAAAGGAGGCGCGCGGCGTTGAGGCCTTGGACGTTGCCACGGCATCACTACGTCATACATTCATCGTATCATTACAGTTTACTAGAATAAAGGGTTGTGTTTGGACCGGCGCGGCTCGGCAATGGGAGCTTGTGAGGCCGCGCCTGTGGACAGCAATCGCGGCGCTGCAGTCGACAGGGCAGCAGAAAGTCGCTGCAACCGGCATGTGCAGCCGCGCGTGCTTGTGCACGAGTTGCACGTGCACAACCACCGCCATACTGACCAACGCAGTAGAGGGGCTTAGAGCGATAAACTGGGGTTCCGGTCTGCACTCGAAAGTGACCCTCATAAGGCCGCTGCCATTGTACACAAATTTGACCACTCGTCACGTGACCAAACCAAATACGTGACGTCAGAAGAAAGATGGCAGCGCCCAGGCAGCGGCTGGCCCCAGCTGGGCCGGATCA